>JACM01004491.1:0-17466 GCA_000787095.1 Periophthalmodon schlosseri
TATATGTTACTGCTTCTAAGTCATCTTCTATGGCTTTTGTGACCACATAGCCGAAAGAGGAAAAAGGGGATTTTTAAAGTGGAAAATGCAGACAAAGATAAAGTTGAAGAGACCAATCAGCCTCCAAATGAAGAGACACCTGCTCAGCTGCAGCAAGAGGAAGATGAGGCCAAACAGAAGAAAAAGGCAGATGACCTATGGGCCAATTTTCTATTCGATGTTGGTTCTAGGCCGAAGCCGAGCACAGCGGCCACAGACTCCGATACCACATCCAAGGTATTATGTTCAAAGTCTGCAATTACAGCCTACATTGATATTATAGAGGAAAAATAAAATTACTTTAATTCAAGCAGGATTATAGTATTGCTTATTTTTAACCACACAAGGTTTATACCAATTAAGAGTCTCTTATGAAATCTGCCAGACAAGAATACCTCAAAAATAGTAAATAGTAAATAGTAGTATTATAAAATGTGTCAATATATCAACATTAAGGGTTTCTATTTTCTGTCCTGTCCCATATTTGTGTTGTTCAAATCGATTTTATTCTTAGTTGAAGCCATTATTATCTCTAACTAATCTATTTCTCTTTTTTAAGCTGGACACACAGTCTTCCACTGTCAAAACAGCTTCTCCAAAGGCAGAGACAAAACCTTCTGAACCTGCAAAAGTGACTATTACAAAAGTGTTTGACTTTGCCGGAGAAGAAGTCAGGTAACACATTTCATTTATTTACTCATTTACTATGTACAATAACTACATTGCATCACTTCACTAGATCCAGTAGGTGGAGCTACAAACCAAGAGCTCTCTTTGAATAATTGGATCGTGTCTGCTCATATATATAATGTATAACATTATTAATGTGGCACACTGGCATCTAAAATCAGTGTTGGGATGTAGCTGAATACATGTACCAAAAATATGTATTCAGAATACAAATTTTGAGTAGCTGTATTCTGGTAGAGTTACTTCATTTGGTGGGATTTGGAATACAGTTACTTTTCTAAAATCAAAGGAATACATGGCGGTACTTGATCACACAATTTAAGCTTCAAACTGCACAATATTGGTGAGAAAACTAGAAAACACAGCTCTTATAGCTGCATGTGTGATTTTTCCTTCCTTTTCCTTCTAATTACTGTTAGGAAATGCATAACAAACGGTGAAACAAACATACAGCTGTTTTCAATCCTATGTTGCGTCTTTACTCTATAATTTATGTGCAACTCTGCGTATTTAGAATATAGTACTATGATTGCACCATGTGTCAGAATACATTACAAAATACATTTTAATGCAGATATTCAGTATTCTGTAACTACATACATTTTGAAAGTAATCTTTCCATCACTGTCTAAAATGTACAAATCATTATGTATAGATAGTGTAATAATTGTTTAATTATTTTGTTCGTTCAAGAAAAAATATTATTCCTTTACATGGATCTTTGGCTTTAGTTTTCACAGTAAAAAGCAATAGACTTCTCTTAGATGGCATGCTTATTTTGAATATGTGTACTGAGAATTATTTAAATTGATCTGAATCTGTTTTAATATTTTTTACAAAATGTAGTGTGTAAAAATAAAGGCAGATTCTTCTGCTGTTGATCTCTTACGCATAATGGAAACTATAGTCTAAACTTATTTAAATAAGGGTAAATATTTATCCTAAAAAACCAGAATTTGAATACATTCATGAGCAATGCATTTGATGCTAGAAGAATGACTATTGCAGTGGTGCCTCATTGTCACTAATTCCTGTGCGAAACAGTGTTTTAAGTGGGGGTGCTGTAGTGATGAGTGAGTCTCTTGACACTGGTTGGAACTGAATGTGTAGGATGTTTTCAAACCCACACATGGTTCTGCACAAACATCTACATATATGTGGCTTCCTCTGATCCTCAGTATTATGCCATTCACTACGGAAATTATAGACGTTACATGATGTGATATGCAATGATATGATATATGATGTGTGGCTTTTTGGGATTTTGTCAACAAGCCAGTCCTTCACTATCTCAAAATTTTCATTGGCTGCAGAAACAAAAAACCCTTACCGAAGATCCTAATTTAACATGGTCTGTAATATTCTTGGTTTGTGAGATATGCATCTTTGAAACCGCACTTGCTCTTTTAAAACACACTCACCATCTCATCATCCATGCAGTAATTATGGCTGAATATAATTAGCACAGATAACAGGGACAGCCTCTGAGTAGTGCAGTGATGGATGCCACCAGTAAAGGGCTCTTTTGCCAAAGGATACAACTGTTATTTCTCAAAGCCACAGAGTCTATGTGACCACTACACCAACGGTTTCTTACAGCAATCCAATTTTCTCTTACGATCAAGGCCACCTGTGATAATCTCTTTACTTCAGTTCGTACTTTTGTGCTAGTCCCTGGCATAGATAAGATTGGTTCTCAATATTGCCAAATTCATTTCCCAAACAATGTCAGAAAGCCGATGAATAGCTGTGGTTCTCTGAGAAAAAAATTATTGGTTGTTTCTACCAATAATAATATTTGTGAATGTGTTTGAAATGTGAAATGTGAAAGTATAAGACTAAGATATCTTGTGTGTGTTTTATAGAGTGAACAAAGAGGTGGCAGCAGACTCTCAAGAAGCCAGGAGGTTCTTAAAGAGTCAGAGCTCTCCACAGGAGAGAAAAGAAACAGAGGAAGAGTGCTCTTCACCAAGTCCATCTTCTGTCACTGCATCAAGGTACACACATAAAACTATCTGTGACCAAAAAAAAGATCAAAGTTTCAAATTTGAATTATTAATTTATTTAAGTTATTTAATTTTACTTACCTTGTTTACCTAACCTACAATTCCTTTAATATGTCACTCTTCCTCCAAACAAAATGACAATATGGTGTAAACATGCCAGGAATCCCGACATTGTGAAGGAAGAGATGTGTGTTTGTGTGCTTTTCTCTACCTTGTGCGCATATGTTCTATTCTTATGACAGCAAATAGTTGAGGAATGTGCATATCTGGCCTCAAAATCCCTGAACAGGATAAAGGAAGTCATCTTCTCTCAGACGGGAAGCGCAGTACGTCCACAAGCCATTTCCTATTCATCACAATGGACAGAGTGAGAGGCTGAGAGGGAGTTGTCTTTGCAGGAGATAGCTCTGTGCACTAATCCTTCCCATCTCTAAACTGTAGTAAAGAGGGAGCACAACAGCCGTATGAAGTACTAACAAATGACCCTTAAAAATGTCTTCTTCTGATGTGTGAGTTTGCTATGTAGTGAATGTGACACAAAGGAAGGCCCAGGGTTACAGTGTGACAAAGGTCAGCATACACAAATACAAGAGTCTAAAAATAAACTGCATTTTTTAATAAATGTCATTGGAGCATCAAGGATTTAACACCTCTGTGGGAATATCACTTCTCCAAAACCTACCTAAAAAGGCACATTTAGTCATTGCAGGACTGTTAAACATCAAACATGGAGAACTATTTTAGTAAAGGGAAGTGCTTATTATAGTGGGTCAATGCAACTGTGTTTTTTGTAACTGATAAACTGAATATTGTATCTTATAATTCAATATCAGTACAATAAATGTCAGCACTACACTCCTGAACAGAAACCATTTACATATTAAAAATGCAGTTTATTACAATTACATCTTATTGGTGAAACTGGAGTGGAGTGGAATAACCTTTTCCTCTAATAGTTATGTACCGGCATGTGTTTTTTCAGTGGTGTGAAGAGGCCTGCGGGTTTATCTGGAATTCTTGGTCGTATTGGAGGGAAGAAGCAGAGAATGAGTACGCTAGAGAAGTCTAAGATGGATTGGGACGCGTTCAAATCAGAGGAAGGCATCAGTGAAGAGCTGGCCATCCACAACAGAGGCCGAGAGGGGTAAGACACCAACCAGTGAAACATTTATTAGTACCGTCTGAAACTGATGACCCCTAAATATTCAGGGAGGAAAAATGCATAATTCACATTCAGCTCTGTGAATATAAGGACTGTTGTGAAAAAGGCATGAGCAGATGGGAAAGGGGTTGCCCAGGGGAAATAACACCAGCCTGTTGGCTTCATTGTCATTCAGTGCTCCACATGCAATTTATACATGCTCATAGTCCATCACTTATAACATGCAGTTTCCTTTAACTTTAAGGTTTAACAGTTTAGTAAAGATAAAGAAAACCACCATCATTATCTTTTATTTAACAATTTGAAGGTATTTTTCAATTCACCATCTTAAGACTAAGGACAAATGTCAAATAATTCAATTTCATGGTTCTACTTGCCTGTGCAGCTTTACAATCTGCCATACTCATAAACAAAAAAATAGTTTTCAGGAGGTCCTGATGGTGTAAATGGTATAGGATGAAAGAAAACTAAAGGGCATATCAGCATCAGCATCAGCTGTTTAAATTTGGGACCAGGAATACTATTGAAGTTTTGATTCTTTTCATTATTCCATACATGATATTATCATGTGTACTTGTATAGTAATCATAAGTGAATATAAAGCCCAGCTCCCTTGATGTGCTCCTTTGTAGTTTTTGGAGCATATATAATAATATAATGACTAAAATCTCTCTAATGCTGGCTCTGTGCTTGTGTCTGATGTAGGTATGTGGAGCGGAAGAACTTCTTGGAGCGCGTTGACCATCGACAGTTCGAGATAGAAAAAACAGTGCGGCTGAGCAACATGAAGCGATGACATAGACTGACATTGGCACATCAGAGGAGGGGACATTTTCTCTCATTTTGTAACTACTGGATTTCTGCTGTCCCCTATGAGGCACTCAGCTGCTGCTCAAGTGTGGAGGATTTGAACATTTTTGTCACATGTTTTAGCAGATGTCTGCAAAAGTACTAAAATGTACTAAGGGCATAGCACACCAGAGTTTTTGTTTATTTGGTTGACATTGTCAGAGTATAAGTTAGCCTATTTCTTTGTCAAATGCAGAGTGCTCTTTTGATGAACCCAGTTTTTCCATAAGCATAAATGTTAAATATGTTGGTTCTTGCTATTGTTTGGTTATCAGCTAATCATGTGATATAGTTGGATTAAAACAATTTGTAAAGTCATCACACGCATGTTTTGTTGCAGTCTTTGAAGCCAGTCCAGTGTTGGGGGTTTATGATCTGTTTTACATTATAGTATTGTAGTTACTGCACACTAAGGGATCTCTTAGAATATTAGCAAAGAAACATATTCAATAGTAGCTCAATATTATGTCGCATAGATTTTACAGAGGTTTCTAGTCAAAATAGAACTAAACGTAAGGTTATTAGTGAACAAACAGATTAACTATTTTGATTTGTGTTTTTACTTTAGTGTATTTCTTTCAACACAGCATTATTTCGGTAACTTTAAATCAATGCTTAGTTTAGTAATTTACTTCATGATTATTCAGACTTTATTATCTCTGTATTACTATCTCTAAACAAGTGTAATTAAGTTTAGGTTCCTCTTCTCCATTCGATTTTTCTGGGTTTGCATGTATCTATAAGCCCTGATTGACATGATCTCAGGATTTGCATTTCCTTCAGCTTCCTGCTTTTCCACAATCTCTCAGCCTCATTACAAACGCTGCATTCTTACGTGAAGATTGGCCCTATGCGGTGTATTACACCTTTAAAACGCGACTTCAAGTGGCTCTCTGATTGAACTGTGTGCTGTCAACACACCGTCTATGGTCAGCATTAGGAATGCGGAGAGGGTCCCTTTAAGGGCGGGCTGATGCCTGGGGAGGACGGCGGTAGTCAATCCAGTACCAAAACGGCTCACGTTGGTAAGATCTTTACTCAGACAGCGGGGCAATAACAGCCGAGACAGCGACGGGGTTTAGGGGCAAAACCAATCCCTTTTTAAATGCATTTGTTAGGGCTTTGATAAAAAGTCGAAGAACAATTTTCTGACGAAATCAAAAGGAGGAGCGACGGAGCGGAGGAGCAGACGAGGCGGAGGCGGGAGGACCAGCCACCGGCCTTTCCACACACTGCAGAGCCGGAGGAAAGCTCTCTTACTACCGCATGTCTGCCCACTCTTTTACAGCGTAAGCATGGCGTGGAGGACAACGGATTGACAACGGGAGCGCCGCGCAGAGGGGAGTCGATAATAAATACGCCACTGTATCTGTCAAGGAAAAATCAGCGCTTGTTTGGCAGGAGCCGCGGGAAGGAGCTGCAAAATGTCTGTCCCCGTGAGTATTCCCACCCCGAGGCTAAACAAATAGTATGCCTGCTCAGGGGCCCTTTAGACGTATTGTGCATGTTAACTCTTTACGCATACAGTCAGTACAGTATGGATAAGCCCGCGCGTAATACAGATCCCCTGTCTGTCTGCTACACACCCAGTCCAGACCCACACGCACTTGGCACAGGATGCCAACTTTCACAACTCCGTCTTGTTACCACAGAGCGCTTGGAGAGGATTTGGTAAAGACAAGGAGCAGCTGTGGGCAGCGCGTCATGGGTGTTGCCAGTGAGCCTATACGCTGCCTTTTGTCGTATCACTGGACATACAGTAGGCTATGCCACATGCCAGCTTGCTCTTTAGTTGAGTGGCCACATACTGAGGCTGAGGTGCCATGCTATTCTGGTCGGGCCCGGCCTGTCAGCGCACGGAGACAGCTGTTTGCGCCCGTACTTAGTGCCTCAGGTGGCGGAGTGCAGAGGGCTGGATGGAGCTTGTTGTGTTGCTCTACAGTACATTCCTGAGGATGTGTTTCATCACAGGCCTCTGCTGTGTGTCTACTTTTCCCTCTGGAAAAGGTTACTTGTATTGGAGGTACATCAATAAAGGTGTTGATTATCTTAGATGAGGCTATTTCAATTGTGCAAAAAATATAATTTATGTGTATTAATGTGTAATTACTTATTTCAATTATTTTGAACCTATGGATGTTACTAAATGCATGTGCAGCACAATATGCTATAATATTTCATGCCAGTGGTTAATTTGTTGAATTGCATAGGCCTAGGTAGAAATCAGAATGTTAGTTAAATGTGTTCTAAACTTTAATGTAAGAATAAAGCATTATATGTATTCTTGATATAGATTACCACAGATATGACACTTGTGCTTCTGGGATAAATAAACACCCCAACTTTGTATTACAATAGTTATAGTCTAGTAGCTGTTTGTGTCATAGCCCAAAGAATATTATGGGACAGTGTGTCCTGCACAGTCCTTGAAGATGATCTTTAGATAAAAGCTGGACTCTGTATTTGCTCCAGTCACTCTGGTGGAGGGACAGGGCTGAGCCACAGTTTGACCTGTGCCCTGCTCATGATGGATCTTGTTGGGGCTGATTGAATGTGTGCTGGGAGCAGCAGGATGCACTGAGAGGTGCACAAGGAGAAGGTGAAGGTGGGAAAAGGGTGTAGTAGGCTGTGTTTACCTCACTGAGTCTGGTTAGTCAAGTTAAGAAATTATATGACCACAAACCAAAGGGATTGCGCCAATGAAATCATGTATCACTTTGATTTCCTGAACAACGGTACTTTCTTCCTCTTTATGATCTATCCTTTATGATTTATTCTCTATCTTATCTATCTTTTTAGCTGTGTTTTGTTTCAAGCAAACCAGCTCCAGTGAATGCTTTGCTAAAAAGCCTCGTGACAGCAGTAATGCATTTGTCCTGGCCAGCACAGAAATATATTGTGGGTCTTTTGAACTGGCTTTACAGAACCTAGGAGCTAGAAGTAATGCCACTTAAGAAGTCGGACAGCTCACCTATCCCATCTCTTCTATTCCTCTCATCTCATCATTCAGGCAGGGGCTTTTATCCTACACATATAGCATCTAATCCCCCTGTCTCCAAGTCTCTCACACATACACAGTGCAAAGTGCTCCGAAAAGCCTTTGTGGGGAGTAAATTGCTTGGCCTCTCAGTTCACAGCCAATTGACAGGATGGCAGCTGGACAGATTAAATGCGCAGCTTCCATATTGTGTGTGATGTGTTATTGCGCGTGATACTACCACCCAAGCCGTCGTCACCTCTAAGTCTGTCTGAGATGACCGAGTGTGACAATACCCTTCAAATATGTCAGGAAAGCCAATCTGGGAGATAGCTTTGGGGAAAGGCAGTGTAATAATGTCAATGTGATGATAGACTTTCGACCTGTTTACTACATATTGATAAATGAGGTCTCTTGTTATTGGAGTTGGTAAAAGAGGTGTCATATCACATGATACTTCTTCAAAATGGCAAAAATGTTATCTACTTCTCTCTGCAGGCATATTAAAATTCCCCAATATTGTGTATTACAATGCCAACAACATTGGGCATGTATTTAATATTGTGCATGAGCAGACTTTGTAAACTGCCTTCTTCCTTGTAAGGTCAGGAGGGCATTTTCTAGTAGTAAGCATTGTATTGGCTAACTCTTGAAATTAAAGGCAATTAAGGTATAATTGTGTTTGTTCAGTTAGTGTCATATAAGTACCTGCCAATGCAACTTAAGAAAAGTAAATTAGAGTATGACCATAGTGAAAGCTGTGATATAGGTTACATTACAAAAATGTATGTGTGTCTGTGTGAATAAAATGTTGTATGTAGAAGGTCTTTCTTTGTGCAGTTTGCTGCTGTTTTCAGGTTCTCCAGTTCCCCCCATCAACACAAAGCACCATAGGTAAAATCCTCTAGCTGGTGCTGCACTGTAGCACCCATTGCTCCTGACAGGTTGCCCCAGGCAGAAGCATTGAAGGATGGGTCAAATGTAGAGGACCTTAACCTTAACCTTAGTATTTGAAGTGAAGTCAGTGAAAAAAAGCTTCAACACTACTCACTGCAAACCGCCAACATTTTATTGTTCAGTCTCAGTGCCAAATCACATCCCAAACAGGATGCCAAAAATAAGTTGGATACACCTACTGGACCCAGTGTATGCATACAAGTAGTGAAGGGTGCGTTTGTGCCTGCGTGTTGAGTACTTAAAAAGCCAGACTGGGACACACTGCAGTCGGAGAGAGAGTGGAGCAGTGCAGACCTGATGATGAGGATACATGTGGAGTTTATGCTGAGATAGCTCTTACCGCGGGCTTTCTGCTGACGGCTCTGTAATACTCGGCACATCAGCCTCAGATGGTGGAGTCATTAGGGTCTCTGTGCAGTGAGCTAGTGCTATTGTGAACCGCAGCAGCACAATATGAGCCAGTCTGCATCTGTGTGACTGTGGGCTGGCTGGAGGAGAGTGATATCTGCCAACAAATGCTTCACTAGTCTGCAATGCAAATAGCACATTGAAATGAAAAATAGTAATAACAAACAATGTAATTGTATATGCAAAAGAGGCCATGTTGTGGGTTGTTTGTCTGAACAAACAGGTCATTATTAATTTGGCCATGGATGAAATTATGAGTTATTTGTGTATAATAAAACACATACACACACGTTGGGTTTCTATGCTTCTATGCCTTGACTTACATTCACTGATCCTTACTTTAACCAAAATTACTACTTGCCTGACCTTAACCTAAACCATAACTTTAGCCTAAATGTACCTATATCTTAACTTTAAACCATGCCGTTGATCTATTATTGAAAGATTTATGTCATAGGGACCTGTTTTGTTTTATGTCCTCATACATTGATTCTATAAAGACTTTAGTTCCCCCATGGGATTTGAACAGTTGTGAGATGGAGCCAAAACTATAGCCGATCAGTGGTATACTATTTTATGTATTTTATATGAGCTTTATATTTGCCCCTGAACTTCCTCCTGCTCCTCCAGAAAGAAAGGTGGAGGAACTATTAGCCTTTCCTCAGAGGAGTTAGATAACATGTTCTGAAAGTTGGACATCTCAGCTTAGTTAAAAAACTTTTACTATTGCAATTTTCATGTCAGTAAATTACACTTTAGGATTTACAAACCTTTTTAAATGTATTTAATTATGTGCCCCCTATAGTCTCCCTGCTTTATACAAAATAATTTTATGTTGTCGTAAATGTGCTTCAAATGTAAATCAGTTTTTTACTCATGCCATAACGACACCATTACCATATATTACAGCATCCATATTCATAATAACACGCCTGTAAAAATAAAGCACTTCCATGCAGTTGCTACTAAAGCCTTTGCAGCCTTTCACCATAATTCGACCATAATAATCTGTGTGCTTTCCCTGAATCACTGGCTTTAACTCAGTCTGAATAGGCCACAGGGTGTGTGCTTGTGTAGCTATTTTAGATTGGGTTTGTATCACATTTGACATATTATGGCTAGAGTAGGGTTGTCAAAAAATTGGTACCCAGATACCAATGGATACTACAACTAATATAAAGACTACTAGATACCTATTTGAAGTATTTATCAATACTGAAAAAAATCCCAGAAGTAGGACAGAAATGGACTTTTCCGGAAAAGCTTTAGGATTGTCTTTATCAGAAGCTCTTTATCAGAACCACATGGCAATATTAAAGAAGCTGCTATTATTTTTTTGTTGAAAATGATATTATACTGTCTAAAGATAATCCGTTTCTATTATAATTTTGGTATTGAAATGTTACTATGTTATGTTATCAAGTATTTTCCTTACTATCAAAATCAAGTTTGAAATTTTAGTATTGTGACAACACTAATTATCCCATGTCTGAGGGCATTCAGAGGGCTCCAGATCAAACAGAGGTGGGCGCTGGATAGCTGGTTAGCTTGGTGTAGTCACTGGCACATGAGCTACTACTCCAAATGTACTTGTCAAGCTCTTGGGATCTGTCCAAGGACCCGCTGAGGATTGAATGAGCACTGATGGCGGCACACTGGAGACTAGTATTCCCTCCGCCCACACAGAGAGGCAGCGGGAAACGGGCCAAAGTGCATCAGTCCAACACGTGTATGAGAATATCAGTGAAATGGGTCAGGAATATTGGAGATCGTATTGCACTGTGTTCTACCACGCTTCCTCATCCTTCACTCATGTAACCTCATTTATGTGATGTGTCTTACTATCTGCGGGTGGAGGCTAAGAGCTGGGCTATGTAAGATTCATACTTGATAAAACATTTAGTCATATTTTAAACCAATAAAGTAGGTTGTATATTGTGGGGTAATTGAAGTTGTTTATGCCTCAGAAAACACACTTATGACTTTAAATAGAAGCACTTGGAGAGTAGAGATCTGGGTGGTGGCACTGGCCCTGTTTCGCATCAGTAAATAGACCAGAATTTGAACCAGATTTCTGTCCCATAATTTATATTATATAGGATAGTAAGCAACATATAAGATCAGGGAGTCAATCGGAAAATTGAGGGACTGGAAATGTTTTTCCTAGTATGTGAACCAAAGCACTGAATCCTTAAAGGTGCACTATGTAACCTTTCTGGTGGGTTCGCCACCTGCCTGTCCTACTGAAGATATTATTGCTTTGCCAGGAATGTTCACAGTATGACATTAAATCTTTACACTAATAATTTACTGGAAATGCCACCAAACTCAACTTGTTCTGTTATATTTCTTACAGCATACCTACAATAAACCAACCCACCTCTGTTGTGACCTTTCCTGTAGTGTTTACTTTGGATCACTAACCTTATAGCATCTCCAGCATTCATGTGTCTCGTAATGTGAACTATGGCCCACAGGCATAAGGCAGAATATGCATGACGTTATACACATACAACACGCAAGACCGCAAACTGAAAACAACACACTGTAACTCGAGAGGACAGCAAGGCGTATTTGTGCAAAATCCAGTTGTTCAGAAGTAATCTTATACAGAGACATTTAGGGCTGCAAAATTTGAAATCTATCTGGAGTCTTATTATGTACGAAATCTACTAACCCTACTAATATGTAATGAAAATAATGCATGCAATTCTTGTATTGGTTTAGCAGTTAATATTTCAGTCTTCTCTCAAATGTCAATGCTCCGGGAATGTGTGTGAGCTGAATTTTGATTGAAGCGTAAATTGCAAATCTAATCTCTGTAAACAATTTTGTTAAATATTTTGTCCAAAATTGTCAGTGTATGTTTGATGCTTGCAGTGATAAGTCAAATGCAATTCTGCAAAAACTGGTCTTTAATAGGGGAAAAGAATCCTGAGCATTAAATCAAATAAGTGAAGACAGTCTTATGTGTCTGGCTGTGTGTATGTTAGAAACACTGGTGAGTGTTTTCAGCTGATATGTGATGTGGGGATAGCCAGGTCCCTGTGATAGCTGTCTGAGACTTGACCTGTCTGTTTAACTCTGAGCTCTGTTACATAGAAGTGTGCTATAATAAGACAGAATGCTCATTAGCCTACTCCACTTGTGATGTCCTATTAAAAGACAGTAGCCTCTGGAGGACTGGCAGCGCTGGATGTCTGAATGCCTTTGTTTTGAACACTGATGATAGATGGACTGTGTTTGTGCTGAGCTGGCCACACTTCAGATCCTCTACACTATAATGTTATCTTACTGGGACATTTGGTTGGCTGTATAATACATTATTATAACAATAATAAGTAATGAAATATTATCAAATGCAAAAATGAATTTGTAATGTAAACCTCAAATCCAAAGATATTATCCATTTGGCCTTTTTAAATTTCTTGATATATAGAGTAAAGCAGGTCTGTTTCTAGAGTGAAAGGAGATCTCTGGATCTGTCCAGGACTTGCAGGTGTTCAGTCCCTGGGTTTATCTAAGATGGCTGTGTGTGCGTGTGTTATCAGCAGATCTAGATCAGTCCAGACACATTTGCTGGTCCTTCAGGCTCAGTTGCCATAGCAACCCCCTTTATAAGTGAATGTGGATGAGGGATGGAGACCAGATTGCAGATGATACTCTGTGATTGGAAGGTAACCTTTACTTTGCCACCTTCCAGGGATGGCAATGGATTATAGTCACACAAATAAATGTGTAAAATGTATAATATTAATGAATGTAGCTTTGAGTCTTATATCTGGTGTGTTTATATTTCTTTAGGTTTTCTGTAGAATGTTTGACTGCCTGCAGGGGGCGCCACAGGCGGAGGTAGGTCCCAGTGCATGGAGTGATGACACTGATGTTGGTTAGCTTGCCATTTGTGCCCTCCTTCTGCTAAGTGGTACTATTTTGTTTAGGACACTCCTTGCCAACTCTATAGCAAATGTCACCAAGACATCTGCCAGGAAGAGACACAGAAAAGTAAACATACAGCCCCCCATGGAATGGTGCTGATAGATTCTGTTTGCTGTGTCAGCAAACTACAGCAAAGACTAATTGAGTGCAGTGCCAGTGAGTGTTTGAGTTCTTCATCAATGCTAATATGCATGTCTCTATCCACAACTTCGGGTCGTCTTGGCTTAAGCAAACAGCTAATTATGATGATCTCAGAAAAGACTGAACTTTCACTGAACCCACAAGAACAGCTGACAACCAATGTGAAAGTTTTAAAGCATTTATACAACTTTTTGCCTAATGTAGTGGGAGTAAACACAGTTTTATCTTCCCTCTTTTGCAGTTATTAATTGATTAACAGTCACATTCATATTAATTTGACATTTAATGAATAATTCAAAACCCACATGAGTGCGTTGCTCATGGGCTCAGAGCAGTTGTGGGATGTACTACACAGTCGACATGGAGGTGAACACACATCCTGCAGCGTGTGAGTACGAGCTGTCACATCACGTCTCTGTCAAAGAGCTGATTGTGGAGCCCAGAAGAACAAAGCAGTGCCTTTGGCATGACTCACTCAGCCATGTTCAGTGTGGAGGGACTCGGTGCTTTGGAGCTATTAGCTTTGCAGAACTCATAGACACCATTAAAAGTGTTCAGATCAAATGTTCAAATGTTTCATTTACAAAAGCACATTAAGAATAAGGATGTCTCATTTTGACTTATTCAGGACAGAGTGAATAGGTTTAAAAAGTTTAAGAATATAATGTAAATTACACAAAGACACAGTCAACTTAGTAAAAACAATATTAAATTCTCATGTATATTTGCAAACTATTTAGTATAAAAATCTGAATTACAATATAGTGTGCTGATGATAAAACATGTTCATAATTTTAACCACAGATAAACAGAAGTCCGCAGCACAAAGAGCCTTTCAGTGGACGAGGGGTTCTTCTTTGGAGAGGGGTCTGATATAATAGAACGGTCACATCATTCTCATGCATGACCTTTGACCCTCAGATGGTCTGACATCATACATAACCCTCTGCTGTGACACGTCCCTTCTGTGCTGTACAAAACCACTGACAGAAAAGACATTAATTTAAGGATTTTTTACATGTTAATTTGAATTTTGTCTCATATTGCATTTTACTGGTCTGGGAGCAATATATAATATTTTTGTTATCAACTTAAAATATTTCCCTTTTCAGTCAGTAAAACCTCATCAAACTGTGAACTAAAATGTGAGAAACTATATGAGTGTATATAATATAGTTATTATAGACTATGATTTATTATTTAACCACAACAACAATACTTTAGCTCAAACCATTCATATAGTTATCAACCTTCTCTAAAACTTTTAGCTTTAAGTGTCCCAACCCCATATTTACTGATGTCAAAAAGTGCTGTGCCTTGGAAGCTGGTATTGCAACCTTGTATTACGCAGGATTCTTGCTGTCCAACTAAATGCCAAGTGTAGACACAAACAAAGCACTCACAAAGCCTGCATTGACTATTTACCATATTCAGAAGCTCACTGACCTACATGTTGGTGTTGGGCAGGCAGGGTGGACAGTGGTGGGCCCTTCTTGAATTGATATTGACCTGGTCAAAAACACACAATGTACCCCCTGTTCTGTCTTTGGAGGTATGACGCAACTGATCCAAATCTGACAGGATGTATGGCATTTACAAGCATCCCAAAAGAGAATCCATGTCAACTTTATTCATAGGGAAATGTCTGGATGTTATACACAAAATGACACTGCACTTTAGCATTCCTCAGCATCTGCTTACGCTCCATCAAACAGTGCACCTGACATGCAGGGACTTTGATTGACAGGTGTCTGTGGATATTTGCCTTAGGTTAAGCTTTTTTGACTGACACAGCTCTGTCTCAGTATGTCCAGCCATTTTTATAGCATTTTTCACAGCTAACCTCTTGTATACTATAGTATATTTGAACGCAACAATGAATTTTTGGGGGGGTATGAAAGTATTTACTGCCCCAAAAGCTAAAACAAAGCATAGTTATTGTAATCTTCAATTCTGTGTATTATTTGGTCCATTTTGTGCAAACTACTACATTGTTTTGTCTAATGAGGTAATTTGAGTCACCAAGTTCATTATTTTACTGTAGGAAGAAATATGTTAATTCTACTCAATTAGCAGCCGAAACTATACTGCGTAATCTTCAATTCTGTGTATTATTTGGTCCATTTTGTGCAAACTACTACATTGTTTTGAGGTAATTTGAGTCACCAAGTTCATTATTTTACTGTAGGAAGAAATATGTTAATTCTACTCAATTAGCAGCCGAAACTATACTGCTCCTCATAGACCCTGGATTAGTGCTCTCAAAACCTTTTAATGGGCAATTAGAGCTTACATTAAAAGTGCATTCAGCTAATTATAGTCACTGGAGCACAGTTAGTGTTATAAACTGTGAACCCTAATAACAGAAATTACTTTTAAGAAAGATAGTATGAAATATATTGTTCAGACATTTTATTAAATTTCTTCTTATTATTAATTACTCAATAAAGACATTTTGATGTGGATATACATTAGGACTGGGCAATTAATGAAAATTGTCTAATGTCTAATCGCCATTGTAAGCTTACTTTTTAATCAAGAGCTCCACAGTCAATCCTCTGTCATTAAAAACATGTGGTTTGGAGCAGTTTGGAGTTTGGAGTTTGGAGGAAGAAATTGGGCTATTTTAGTGTCAAATGGCGCTTATTAAAAACATATTGTTTATGTTAAAAAAATGTATAATGATATACATTTTTAATGATATACTTTTTCATTTTGAAAAGAAAAAATCGAATTAAATCCATATTCGAAGGAATTTGTTAGATCTTGTTACCTTTTTCTTAAATATATGGTATTTTTTTGTATCTCTCTTTTATTAATTTATTAGTATGTTGAAAAGTTTAAGAGTTAAGTGATAACAATACATTTGAGTGTCTTTAAGTGTAGAGTTTTACCACTGTCTTCTCATCTCTGCCACAGATCCACACTGCTTCCTTTGTCAGTATCAAACTATTGTGTCCCATTTCCAGAAGTGTGTGTGAGAGCAGCGTGCCTCAAGCAGGGGGCAGAGGAGGACAGAGTAACCCAGTGTAGAGGAGGGCTACTGTGGAAATATAGGAGCCAGGGGGAGGAGAGGAGCAAGAAGCATTTGCATGAGAAACTTGTGCTTTAGGCCAATGACCACAGAGCACTGGGGGAATGTCAGGATCCAAGCAGGAAGTGACGTGTCGGGTTACACTCTCCTCCCCTCTCTCCCTCTCCTTGGATCACAGCAGTTGGAGCAGGAGACCAGGGGGGGAGCAGTGCAGAAGTAAATGGGCCAAGCAACAGTCTCATACTTGGAGAGTTAGATCACAGAGCCGCTCAGAATGTGTCCCTCCAACAACAGTCTATGTATTTGAAGGAGACAGGGACAAAGCAAGACCACTTTTAAGGATCTATTTTGGAGTAGTGTTCCCAGATCGGACATAGCTGGGGAATTGTCTGGACAGGGCTTGAGCTAAAAGGCCCTGCCCAGAGCTAACTTCCACGGGACAAAATGAACTATCTGGTGAGAAAAATCACTACTTCCCTCTATTTTCCATGCTTTGGTTCCTCTATCTATCCTGGCTAGGGATGGGTTGACAAAGGGCTGAATGATTTGGGGGAGAAAGAGGTCTGACCACCAGGAAAGTTCAACATTTTTGTGTGGATTCCTGCCTTTTGTTGCTCTCAGTAGGGAGTGTGTTTCGGTAAAGAGTTGATTCCTTACAATGACATTGCTTTGATTGGGAAATTGGCAGGAGGTTAAGAGCTCTAAGGTTTGGGAATACACATACCTTCAAATGGGAAGTTATTTGGAGGGATTTAGAAGCATTGATGATAGCAAAACTGTTAACTTGTTTCATTATAACACATATTATTATAGCACATACTGTAATATTTTCTTCTAGCTGGGTGCAATTATCTGAATTATACCGAAATCTACTGCCTTATTCAAGCTGTAGTCTTACTTCAGTGGTGGCATAGACATCAGTGTTTTGTGTCAACACATCCTCTCTGGCATTTTATTATGGGATATTTCTACGTCATACAACATAAGTATAGGTCGGATTGTCAGTGTGTATCTTTCTGTCATATTTGTCTTTCTTTTAGATTCTTTTCTAACCCCACCTTTATTTACATATTTTGTGTTTTAGCCTGATAACTTATAGCCAGGCTTAATTTATAACAAAAGCTATCTTTTTTTTCTATTCTGATGATTTTTCTATTTGTCACAGCTTTTATTGTTGCCTTTAGCACTTACATTGAATAAAATTACTGTCCTCATTATCATCCACACCAACTTATATCTTTCACACCAACTTTTATTTTTATAT
>JACM01020584.1:0-39601 GCA_000787095.1 Periophthalmodon schlosseri
TTGCCACCGAGGAGCTTGCCAACCATAGTGCCATAGTGATAAATTATAATGGAGATAGATCTGCAGAGATTACTTGGTACTAATACACCATCATATTTGAACTTCTATATCTGCAAATTTGTCATTATCAAGTCTCTCAAAAGTGTTCTCAAAAGTTTTTATTTAATATATTTTAAAGCCAAAGTTACTTTTAGTTTCAGGTTCTGGTTTACCCCTGATATTGTTAGACCAAGAGTAGTCCCGGTTTCGTCCTGGTTTGAGCTCATTGTAGTCCACATGTAGACTTGGTTTAGTCCTGGTTTAGACCTGGTCTAGTTCAGGTTTAGGCTTGTATCTTAGTCTTGGAAGCCAAATATGATGTAAAGATGTTTTTGGCTGGTTACTTTGATGTAGTAAGTAGTGGCCCAAGTACAGATGTATTGTTTAAGAAGGTCAAAGTGAGGTTAGCATTATAGTTCAACTCCACTCTGGTCTCTGAGAGTTATGAAAAGTGCTTATAAACTCATCACTGTGAATAACTAAGATGCTCAAATTCATAATTTAAGTGAGGAATAACTTTGGACCACTGCAAACCGTTTAAAATGAACTAGTTCTCTTTTTCACATTTTTAAGACAATAAAAATCAGGCACAGCACCTTTTAACACTAAGATTCAAAATCAGCCCTTCTAGATGTGAAATCCCTCTGTGTCATATAGAAAGTATGGATGTAAGGATGAAAAAGATTTATAATGAGCACAGAGCACCCACACCCTCCTCCCCGCTCTGTCTCGCACTAATGGAGTCTACTGACAGCTCCAATAAAGTGAAGATGGACACTTTGAAATAAAATGCCAAACTCTGTTTTAAATTTATACCTCTCAGGTAGAGTTATACTAGATCAGATTCACTGTACTGTGCTGGGTTGGTTGTGAACTGTAAAATGTGATATATTATAAATGGTATGACAAATAATACCAAATACATGGAAAATCAGCATAAGAGATGATACATTTTTAATCAAAGTCGTATCTTCCACTCCTTTGTCCAGTACAGAATAATGTCATTTATTTATCTATAGGGCAGACACCAATGATATGATTATGAAATGAGCCCGCTTTTTTTCATATATATATATATTTTTTTTTTTCATGTGATTTGTGTTGTGTCTTTATAGATTTGTGAAGGTGGACAAAAGAATATAGATGACTCATGTTCTATATCGAAGAGGGATCTTTGTCTAAGCCTGGTTCTTTTGTTTTTTTTCATCTGCAGGAAGAAATGGCCCCACTCTCACGTAAAGGAAAACAGCATTACTCTCAGCTCTATAGAATAAGGCTGGAGAAGCACTTTCAAGGACACGTTGCTGTAAACAGTGGCTTATAGAAGGATTTGTACTTAAAGGTGCACTACGTAACTTTTCTGGTGCAGGGTTCATCATCTGCTTTGTCTCCATGGAGATGCTATTGCTTTGGCTAGAATATTCCACAATATAGTATTTATCACTAATGAAACGGACGAGGATACCAATGCTAAGTTACAGGTCAGCTCTGTGGAGAGGTGATTCCTCTTGCATGTCTTTCAGGATGTTTTTGAACAACAAAAGCACCTATATGTGATAAAAAGGCAAGAAAGAAGTTTAATGCCATACTGTGGGACATTATAAGAAAGCATTAACGTGATTATATACAGTATAGTCAGTGTACTTAAAACGCATCTAAAACTTGGCTTTACTTCAATGTTAAATAGCTAAATATGTAATTCTGTGGACATTATAGTTATAGCTTTACAGTAGAAGTATAAATGCAGCAGTAGTAGTAGTAGAAAAAAACAGCAGTATTGTACTATTAGCTGGAATTGTATAGTAGTGGTAGTATCGCATTAATGACAAGATTCACACTTTACTTTCACTTCTATCCATGTGTTTTAGAATGATGAACAAGTAGGACGGTTCCCATAGCAATTAACAATTTAAAACAAAATACTCTCTTCTGAATGGTGAAAAGTCCTCAAAATGTTGCCCATAGCAGAAGGCTGAAACCCACGAAGAAGTACTAGAGATTTAAGAAGTACCTTAAATCTCCAGCACAGGCCAATATTTTGTTTGACCCAACCACCTGTCTAAATATGCATAAATAATATATGTATACAGCTAAATTTGAACATTTTAGTCCAAAGATGGTACTGCAAAACAGCTCTCTTAACCAGTTTGCAGCATAGATTTCACTGCAATAAAAGTAGAGTTTTACTACAAACACTATATTCCGTAGTACTGCGTGTAGTCTAAACTGTGTGAAATACTACAGAAAAATACCCATGCTTACTACAAAGGAAAGACATCTCAAACTAGATCAGACTTTGGGGGCTCTGCTTGTCCCCATGGGGTCTATAAATACACATGACACTGCCACACGCTGCTATTCACTCTAGTGGGAATACTGCAGTAGACCAAACATGCCATTAGCCTGTGGAAGGCTCAGGGAACTGTATTGAATAGTTTACAGAGATACTTAGAAAAAGACAGGAGGTAAAGATGGACATGGTATTGGTTTATTTGTCCATGTTGAAAATGGAAATCTTTTGGAGGAAATAATGAAGCGCATGGTTTTGTTATTCATGGAGTTGCAGAATCAGCCAATAATCATGTACTTCATCCAAATGATTCTAGTGAAGGTGCAAGGAGTTTAAAAACACAGTGGAGAACTTCCTGTATTACCACATGACATCACAAGGTGGAACAGAGTGTTTTCTGTTTGAGAGAAGAATACAGCTAGAACTATGTTAAAAACAAACACCGCTCACGCCTCACAGACGACAGCTTACAGTCCTGCGTAAAGATACAACCCCGATTTGCAGACGCTGTGCGCAGAGATTCAGAGCAGAAGTCTCTGTAGCACTTCATGGATTTCATAAGCCAGTGGTCCCCAACCACCGGGCCGAGCACTTCATGATTTCATAAGCCAGTGGTCCCCAACCACCGGGCCGGGGACCGGTACCAGTCCGTTACACCTTTGCTACCGGGCTGCACAAAAAGTAAATAATTTATCAGCGACCACATATTCTCCGACATAACTTTCGCCTGTCCCTCATGACACGCTTAATAAGCTTGTCCATAGATATATAATGAAAATCCTGATAGGAAATTGCCACAGAAATTCATTTGATATAATGGCAAGTATGTTATATCTGTGCTAGATATGCTCTTGACGTATCACTTATAACGCACTTGCCCAAAAGTAGACCCATAAGCTAGCGAAAATGAGCCAAAAACAAAAGTCTTTGGAGAACGTTTTTGCAAAGGGGAAAAGGCCGTCTGAGGAGCCAGAAGAGGAGCCAGACAATTTGGACAATCTGGACTCCTACTTAAAATATGGGTTTGTTGTTACTGGTGACTCTCACGCAGACTCCGCTCTGCATAATATATGGGGAAAAGCTAACGAGGCAATGAAACCTTCAAAATTGCTTCAGCACATGGAGCACCCTGGATTAAAAGATAATTAGAGTTTTTTGTGAGTAAACCGGGCGAATCGAGCGTGTCTGTGCTACAAGAGGATCAGCTGTTGGAGATTGCAAATGACGGTGGTCTTAACGTATGTATGAGACAACATCTCTGCTGACATTATGGATGAAAATCAAGCCAGAACATCCTGACATCACCACAAGAGCAC
Source organism: Periophthalmodon schlosseri (assembly GCA_000787095.1). Taxonomy (NCBI): domain Eukaryota; kingdom Metazoa; phylum Chordata; class Actinopteri; order Gobiiformes; family Gobiidae; genus Periophthalmodon; species Periophthalmodon schlosseri. Next base: position 3,646 of record JACM01020584.1, read on the forward strand.
TGAAAACCTTACTACCATTTCCAACATCCTATCTGAGTGAAGCGGGCTTTTCTGCAGTGGCGGCAACCAAGACAAAATTACGGAGCAGACATAAGAAACACTGCGGGTGTCAGTGTCTCCCATCACTCCTAGATGGGACCACCTCATCGCAAAGACCATAAAAGTATATACTATAGGCTATATACATTCACATATGGTGATAAAAGGACTAATGCCCTATAGTGATCAAATATTGCATTTTTCTCATATTGTGCAGTCTGACTATTTGGCTTTAACCTCCTCCTTTTTCCCATGTCCACCGCAGCAGCATGATCACCAGCCACCTCAGCATCTCCATCTCCTCTTCTTCACCACCATCGTCTATGCCAGGAGAGTCACCTTTAACCTAACAAATCCATTATTCCCTACTGTATACTGATGCCATCTCTATCTTGTACGACACGTTTATGAATAATTGCTAAACCCGTACCTTGTTTTTTGCTATGGACAGGAGGGACTGTGGTCTAGCCCGGGGCACTCTGTCCGGGAGAGCCCACGTGTCAGCTCCCATAGGTGCCACCCGCAGTCAGGGAGGCCACCTCTCTAATCCGGAATCCACCAGCTCCCGCCTGCCCTTCAGCCATTCTCCCCAATTAGTTTCACAGTCTGTGCACAGCCATGTTGAAGAAAGCCTGCACCTAAAGCCTTGGACCTTTCACATCCTGTAGGTGTGAGTGAGCAGTACGGGCAATTTAAAGGCACTGTACCGGATTCTGGCTGCCTTAAAAATGTGAAAAACGGAACTAGTTCATTTCAAACGGTTTGCAGTGGTCCAAAGTTATCCCTCACTTTCCTATCGCACACAGAGCATTTAAATGATTCCCCATGATGAGTTTATGAGCACTTTTGACAACGTTTAGACGCCACACAGTAACGCTAACAACAACTAGCATGGTAACAGTGCATTTCCTGGTTTGCAGACCGTAAAAATGCTTAATAATTTAAGGCAGACAGCACAAAGAGGTAATTGCAATTTCGATTCGATTATGATCAATCTTGCAGCTCTTATTCCTACTGTGAACAAGGTCACCTCTCCGTAGATCTAACCTGTAACTTGGCCTAGTGGTGTCAGCTGCTTGTCTCCGTAGAGATAGATAAGGCAAATGCCATACTGAGGAACATTTCAGGCAAAGCTACAACATCTTCACCTGAAAAGTTACATAGTGCACCTTTTAATTACAAGCTATCGTGTTGTTTTGTGTAGAGACATTTCATAAGAGAGAGAATTTAACTCGCTTAACTCCATATACATGCAGTGCTAAAGCTAAGATGTCACAATATATTTCAAAGCCTGGTTATGATACAGTATTTGAGAACTATGTGTATCTATAGCATTGCGAGATAGAACCAGTCTGAGCAGCATTCATTCCCCTAGGTGTCTGAAAAAAAACAGAATCTGAATGATGTTGTTTCATCCCCACTAGAGCAATACACCCTTTTGTTGTGTCCTAAAGCAAGGCACTTATTTACTTCCACACACCAGTGCACTGAGCAGCTTCTTTCTTTTCCCCTCCTGTATCACTAGACATACTTTTAGCACAGCCCCATACATTGATATGCATAACTCATACTCCATATTCATGTTGTAATATTAATGAGAGTATCCGGCGTTCACGCTCGAAATCACTTGATGACTTTACCCCTAAGGAGGCAGTTCTTCAGATTTTTTCAGTTCCAAGGTTGCACTGGTCAAACGGCCCATTAAACAGTGAAATGTCCACATAGTGTTAAGAAGGATTTTTTCCCTCTGTACCGTGTGTCAGTGTATTCAAGAGGGCACCTTCACTCACACTGCTGTAGTTCTGTCAAAATGTGGTATACAGGTTGGTTTATCATGTTAAAATTTTGTGAATTGTGGTTACTTCTGATGAACATAATTATACATTTGAATTATGAACACTGACCTCTTTGGTGCTGTCAGGCGTTACTGTGTGTTTAAAAAAAATCCTAGAAATTCTGTGTTTAATGTGTTATCTCAAACTGATTTCTGATTTTATTTAGTGGCACATATGGCGTTTACATTTTGTCAAAAAATTTCAGTCAGTTCTGGATAACTAAATACATTTTGTTAATCACTATGGCAATTGTATGAATCTGTATGCATACAATTAACTTCCTGCTGTCCCCATGAAACAATCACGATACAATACAACAAATCAAAACATAAATGATCATCATAAAATCAACATTAAAAGAGAAGAGGCAGAATAAAAACCTTTCAGTCTTTCACCTATATCTCAAGGTGGACAAAGTTCGCCTGCTAGCCATACATGATCCTGGTATTTATATGTTACTGTTTTCTTCTAAATAAAGATGAACAATAATAACTGACCAATCAGATGCCTTCTTTCCCAGAGGTTGGCTCAAGATAGTGTTAGGAACAGGTTTGACTGACAGCTATCGTTTCTCGTTGGAAAGGGAAGGGGAGAGTACCTTCAACAAACTTGTTCCTGATCTGCTCTTTGGTGTCTGTGAAACACTCACGCCAAACTCCAAATATGGAACTCGACTGACTTCAGTATGACGTCCCTTAGTCCACTAGCCTGGTGACCACCAATAAAGTACTAAATGTCTAGAAATTGTACACACTTTACTATACACAGTTCCTCTCACTTTCCAAGTGCCACTTTTTTTTTTTCTTTTTGATTGACCCATGTATGTTTTCATTTTCTAAACAGGACCCCATAAAACACCTCATATGCATTACCATACATTCCATATACATTGCTTGTATATATAACAGTTGCTCTGCTATTTCTCAATTCAAAACAACTTTCAATCTCCCACCGTGTCATTGTGAGATAGTCTGACGTTATAAGGCCCACAATCTCATTTATCTGTCCTGTCCAAACGGCTAGAATCTGCTGCTCCATGTTGTTTGGCGTGCTCATAAATTGCATTGGGGGGATCTGGGCACTCAGCTGTGTTGCCTTTACACTTCCATTATCAGTCACCGCAGTGGGTTGCCAGATGCAGCCAGTCGAAAAGCAGCAAGTTATCATCACTGTCACACTAACGTCACGACTGACCTTCCCTCACCTTCTCTTGTACAATTCAAACGGGTGAAACAAGTTTGACAATATTGATTAAAAAAATACATTTGTAGTTTTGGGGATTCTCTCGATAATTATATAGATATGATTGTTTGAATTTCTAACATTGTTCAAAACCAAATGGGCCATAAATTTGAACTTAAATGCAGAAATTGCACCTTACACCCTTGTTTTTTGTACTACTACTACTACTACTACTACTACTACTACTACTACTACTACTACTACTACAGAGAAACTGTATTTCTGTACTGTGCCGGCCCCACCCTTCCAGCACAGTCCTCTTGGCCTACGTCATCAGAGGTATTATCATATACTGTATATGTAAATGGACATAGCTAACCTTCTAGCTGCCGTGTTCCAAACAGGAAGTGATCATAGGCGCGTCTCCAGCTCCATCGACTCCAATTCACTTTACATTGAAAAACTGTCGTTCCTCTCTCTGTAACTGCTGCACTGAGCCTCTTCATTTTGGTCTTAAAATGTTTGCATTAACCCGCTCTACGTGATCTTGGTGTTTTTATTTCACCATTTTGTCCATAAATCAAGATATGAACATTAATAACAGACAAATCAGGTGCCTTCTTTCCCTGAAGTCGGTCCAGCTAGCGTTAGCAACAGGATAGCGTTGCCAAGTGCCCACTCCCTACTAAACCAGTGGTATGGACGGAAAGGGATGTTACCTTTAACACCCTGGCTCCAGATTGGCTCTTTGGTTACTGTGATACTCACAGTCAGAAATCGGCTCCACATTTGCCCCTATAACTGCTCTAGCCTCTATGAGCTCCATTTGACTGGAGCCGTACGCTGTGGGTGACGTCACACTCACTTAGTCTACCTCTTTATACAGTCTATGGGTATAATACTCCCTACAATAGAAGCATACCCGGACTGGACAGTACTATTGCAATGCTTTGGGAGTTCATGTCTCTATAAATAATACAGCTGCTACTCTTGATACAGCCACAATTACTAAAATAGTTGAATTAACTTTGGTTGGAAACGATTAAAACTTATTGACCTTTCAGATTTACTGAAGATTGACTTGGCAGGACATTATAAACTGATCCTGAAATGTGCCAATCTCAACATCAAAAACACATTTTCATTACACAATATATCATTATACAGTATAGGTTATTATAGCTGAAAACTACTGTGCCCAAAAAGTGGTCACATCTTCTGTACTATCATATACAATGGAGAAAAGTCCTGTATTGTCCAAAAAGGGGAACAAAGCAATAGACTGAGCGGCCATGTCAGATAATATGGACATGCTGATGAAACGGGTCTGTTTTGTTGCTATGACATACAAAAAAGAAATGATATGAAATCTTATTCAGACCCACACAGATGCTTAATGGGTTTTTTTTCTCTCCCTCAGCCTTTGGTGCGAACTTCAAGGGCTGTTAAAGTTGACTATATTCACAATGGAAAAAAATAGGCTTTGAAGCAGAGGTACAAAAACACACACTATATAAAACACATTCATTTCATCATCAGTGTCTTTATAATGTCTCTTAAAGGTCCTGTACCAGATTTTTTTACTTAACCCACAAAGGAGGTTACACCGGCAAACTATTCACAACTTTTAGCCATGCCTCCGTTTACCTCGACATCAACATCCATCTGTGGCAGTTGCGCTGGTCTTAGCCAAAAGGTGGTCGAGCTGGAAAAACAGATGTCCAGTCTACTTAAATTCCAGGAGGAATGTGATCTGGATGTAATCTTGGACAGGACCCATGCCTCTCTCACCTTTGCTCAGCTGGCTGATACAGCTCACTTCTTAAATGCCGGGTCCCTCATCATCGTCTCCAGGTACCACAAACACAAACCAACAGCACTGGCAACAGCAAGGGCCCAGACCTGAAGTCCCAGTCAGCTCCACTCCTGTCAGACCCGTGGGCTGTTGTTGGATCTCGTGGCTCTCGTGCTCCTTCCCGCTGCAAACATAGTTCTGAGGAAGAGATTTGATTTCCTGGACTACAAGGAGTTTCCACTGTTCTCTACGAGTCCTCCCCGGCTTGTGGAGTTACCAGGGTCAGCTCGGTCCGAGTTGCCGCCTCCTAAGGATCCCAGGGTGCAGAGGAGGAGCATAGACAACGGATTACCATCACCGCCGAGTATACTGCATGAGAGTGAGTTTCCACTGATGAGCCAGCCACCTCTAATTGCAGCTCTAACACCAGCCTCAGACTCCGTGGCTGTCCCCAGAACCAAATGCTTAGCCTGGGTCGGGGGGCGCTGTTGCAAAATCATAACACTTGCTGTGAGCCGTGAGGTTCCTCAGGACTCTCCCTCTGCATGCTGAGCTCGTCTGTTCGGTGTGGGTCAGGGGGTCTGCTGCTCTCTCTGTGTGCGCACCTGCTGTCTCTGCTGTGCCCCCGTCCTCGGCATCCAAGCCGGGCCCATCTGTGCTGGTCCTCGGCTCCTCCATGGTCCGGCATTGAGAGTACACAAAGGTCACACCTCCTATCACCCAGGTGCTCTGGTAAATGGCCTCGCGAACTCCGCCATCACCATCCTGCGCCATCACCCATCAGTTTTGACAGTAGTAGGTCACGTCGGCACAAATGACTTCAACCTGCAGCAATCAGAAACACTCAGGGATGACATTTTATCATCAACAATCCACAGTTCAAACAAACAGTGCATAGTTTCCAGACCACTTCCTCCACCCTGTTTTGGAGACATCAAATAGAGTTGCTTGAGACTCCCTCACACATGGCTCAAATCCCACTGCACAGCTCACAATATCCCCTACGTGGACAATTTCCCCACATTTTTCAAGAGACTTGAACTTTTCAAAAAGACCTGTTTACACCCCATCTCCTCCAGACCGCGCCTCCTCTCACACGACATGGAACTCACCCTGGAATCAGCATGAAGGTACAGTCATCGCCACACACTAACATCCACTGTCCCAATAGACTCAAATCTATCATGTCTAATTTTTCCACATTTCTGTAATTATCAGCAGAGAGTGGCCTATGCATAAAACCTCCTACAATTCTATTATTAACACCAATAATCTCAGATCTCTCCCTAAAGCTCATCTACTGCTGAATCCTGTTATTAATCAGTCCCCACCTTCAGTGAACATGGCCCTTTTAAATGTCCACTTTCTCCTGAACAAGTCTTTTATTGTAAACGACTTGAAACATGACTGTCTATTTTTAACTATTTTTAAGGAGTGATAAAAGGGGGGGTGGCACTGCTTCTATATACACAAACATGCCACCAATATATTTAGGTATTTATATATTTATATTTATGCATGACCATTTACAGACCTCCCCCAATTTTTTGAGTTTTTGGGTTTTTTTTTTTAATCAATTTTACACAATTCCTATAATCGATTATTTTAATCAGTGATTTTAACTTGCACATAGATAACCTTTTAGACCCCATCACGAACACATTTTTACATGTTCTTAATTATATAGATTTTACACAACACGTCACACAGCCAACTCACAACAGGGGGCACCACAGGGGGCACCACAGGGGTGTCTGTCCACTACAGTGTGTTTTTAATATCACTTGTTTTATACAGTGGAGACCTCTGTGAGAACTGTGAGAAAGCACCATCTGACCCTGAAGAGGCTGCACATTTTATTGAAGTTTTATAAAACCATCCTGCCCCCTGTGATTTTATTACTGACCATTTGACAGTAAGCTTCAGTCTGCCCTTGGCCAGGTTGTCCCACTGAAATTAATAAAGACTCATGCCAAACCCATATCCCCCTGGAGAACTGCAGAACTAAAACTGAAGGCAATTAAGAAGGAAATGTACATAGAACAATGAAGAGTTTATAACAAAACAGTGAGAAATACAAGAAAGTCATACTTTGCTAAAGTAATCAGTTCTTTTTTCTACAATTTTTTTTTCTTATTCAACTAACCCCCACTGACTCCCTTTATGAGCAGTTATCTTGTTAAAGTACTAACACATCTGTTTGTGCCAGAGGAAACACTGGACACTTTTGTCCTGGTTAATGCTCAGACTCTTGATAAAGTCGTCTCAGTGACACATGTGTTGGACATGTCTTTTAGATCCAGCTCCAAGTCCATTTCTAAGTCATTTTATGGATCTTTTAGAGATGAGCTTTTAAACATGATGAATAGCTCTCTTCAGACAATGGTCTTTCCTTTTGTTAAAGTGTTGGTGGTGAGGCCCCTGCTGAAGAAGACCAAACTAGATTTTAATGATTTTAACAACTACAGACCAGTGTCTAACCTACCATTTTTAAATTCTAGAAAAACTTGTTTATAACCAACTTCATTTTTTTAAATGATCACAACATTTTAGAAAAAAATCAGTCTGGTTCTGCTTTTAAATGATTTTAGAGTAAATTATGATTCACAAAAGGTGACATTGTTGGTTCTGCAGGATCTAAGCTCTTCTTTTGATATAGTAGACCACACTTTTAACTCACCTGAAGCACCTCGGCCTGTGCTGTTCACAAATGATTCACATCCTATCTCCCAATATTTATAGTGAGTGTAGTGTGACTGCCCCTCTCAGGTCCATAAAATCACATGTGGTGTTCCCCCTGGGTCCCATTTTTGGGTCCTGTGCTTTTCAACCTGTACATCCTATACTCTTGTTGGTGTCATCAGGAGACATGGAATTAACTTCCACAGTTATGCAGATGATCCACAGCTTTACGTCTCCATGTCTCCTGCTGGCACCAGGGGAAACGGATGTGCTTTTTTACTGCATTTTAGGCATCAAATTCTGGATAGCAGAAATCTTTCTCTTGCTTAACCAGAACAAAACTGAGGCTTTAGTTATGGTCCTGAGGCTCAGAGAGAAAACCTTTTACCCAAACGTCAAGCACAGTCTTTTAACCCATCTCCACAAGTAAAACACCTGGGCGTCATCTTTGACTCTGAGCTGACTCTGATACAGGGCCTTTTAATACAAGATCTCATGACTGTCTACATGTAAAAAGTGGCTGCACTAAAGCTGAAATGGGCAAAAAAAGTTTTAGTTTATTTTGCTTCCCAAAATGGAATTTCAAGGACATACAAAACTGGATACATTGGTGCCTCTAATGCACTTTAATAATGTGGTGATAAACATGTATAATCACACCTGTTTTTAATGTTTTGGGTCTATGCAGTTACTTGTTTTGTTTGCTTTGTTTTTATTGCACTGTATTGTAACAGGGCGCCCGTGAAAAAGAGTCTGGTGCTCTCATTAGCCTCTCCCTGTAGAAATAAAGATACATGAAATAGAGAAATAGAATAGAATAGAATAGACAGCCAATAATCAAATGTTGCACATGTAGTTTTTCTCATATAACATTATCGATGGTAAAAATGTGTTGTATTCTATATCATTCAGTCATTCCCAGATCAAATGAACCTCCATTCTAATGCACTGACTGACAGCTGAGCAGATGAGACCTGTCTCTTATCACCGGTACAAGGATCATAATGTCCTTATGAGTCATATGGATGTACATTGGATTTGTATAATGAACGTGTGTGTGCAGTGATGAGCCCAGGGCAGATTCCAGTATAATACACATTTATGTCAGGTTGCCATTCAAATAAGATGAACATGTGGAGTTGGAAATTACTTGCCTACTTTCAGAGTTTGTCAGATATACTTTGGGAAACTAATCTGATTACTGACATTTTACAAATTATAAGTAACGTAACACACATTAAAATTGACCACCATATAAGTCTAAAAAACATTTGGTCTATACTTTAACCCCGGCCTCAGACTGCACGCGGTGCAGCTCCAGTCTGGTGTCCGCCAGTATTCTGTATAGTACAAAATACAAGAGGAGCTCAAACTGCACGCCGTGCACTGTGGTCGTGCAGTCCGGTGGTGCTGGCGGAGGTGCCGCGAAGCTCCGGATCAACTCCGTTGGATTCTATTCTTGCCGGATGCCAGAGCCGACCACAAGCCTTTTCAGTTAATAAGTGAATAGTTATCACGTGAGCACATAGTCTCACACGTGCAGCATTAAAGACGGTGACTGCAACAGCACAGCGGAGCCTCTGGTTCTTGTGAGAGTGTCACACCACAACTAAACCGATCCGACACAGGAGTCGCAGATGGACCGGGTGCTGTCTGTGTGAGGCGTAACAGGGCGGGACTCCATTTTTCTTTCATGAAATAAAGTAAAATGAGTTTTTGCCCATTAGAGATGTATTGTGAAAGCAGATCTTAGGGACAATATGAATATTTAAAGTGTTTTTTTATCCTCCGCGAAACAAGAAGTAATGTTGGTGCAGTGTTAGCATGCTAGTTGTTGTTAGCATTAAATGTTAAAACTCCGGCTTCTGAAAGTTGTGAAATGTGCTTATAAACTCATTGGTGAATAACTAGGATGCTAAGTCTAACTTGGAACCGGTGTAAACTATTTAAAATGAACTAGTTGTGTTCACATTTAAAGCAGTTCAAATCATGTACAGTGCCTTTATCAAGTGTAAGTGTTTTGGTGTAAGCCTATATTTAGAGCCTACTTGACATTTTAAGAACATGACTCTTTTGCTAGTCATTAAATCAGCTGCTTTCCATTTCAAGAGCTTTAATGAAGTTATTCTGAGCCAAAATGTAAAATCTGTGTTGTAATCTAAACTCAAGTCTTTTGGGACACTAAAATAATGAGTCTCTACACCATCTATAAGAAAACAACTACTGTGTATATGGCTATGTTTGTCTTGACCTAGAATACACATGCTACTTTACTTTGATGGTACTTAAAAAAACATAGGATTATTTTTTATCCTTCTCTTTAGGGATGATGGACAACTAACAAAATACTTTATTGGATCTATGCAAAGTTAAGCACAGTTAAGTGTCTTACAGTGCCCTTTATATGATTTGGTGTGTAATAATGCGAAAAATTACTAACTTACTATCTGGCAACCCAACCAAAATGTGCTAAAATTTGTCTGTAAATATGATTGAGGTTTAAGTACTGTACAAAATATGAAATAACTTTAATATATCACACACTACTGCAGAAAATATCACTTTATAATGGTGTTGTCACAAAATGGATCCCCAGATACTAATTGATACTGAAACTAATATTGGAACTAGATACTCAGGTATCGATAAACAGATCAAAGTTGGACTTTTTCTGTATAGTTTTAGACTCATCTTGATCTATTTCTGAGCTATAAGACCACATGATTAAAAAGTGTGAATATTTTTAGTTCAACATTACATTCTCTGTTATTAAAAATGTATGTGAATGTTAATGATAATGTTTTTCATTATCATTGTAGTGCAGTAACAGTAAACTGTTCTAGTCCTTTTGGACAATTTTAGGGCAAACTAGCAAAATCTTAGAGTGTGATGCCTCCAGTGGCCACTGCAATTTCAAGTACTATGTGACATCACAGAAGACTGGTCTGATTACAGCCAGGTGTTACAAACACGTGTTTGCAGTGGTGGAGTTTGAAGTGTGGATACCTGTTAGACTAATCACACTCCGTCCCTCCATCCCCTTCGCTCTCCCCTTTAGTCCTCCAGGTACAGCCCATGTTAGCAGGTCTATTTCCCACTTAAAAATAGAGTTTGAAATTTGAGTATTCTTTTTACCCTTGATTGGAAGAGGCAAGTTTTTCCATTTTTAATCAGCTCTTTTATTTTATTTTATTTTGTTTTACATACTTGGCATTCTAATCCCATCTATCTCTGAAACACCATTTCCAATATATCTCCCAACTCAACACCGTAGTTGCACTCACCCCTTATTCCACCTTTGTATCACTCCCTGGTTCAGATCAGGTAATTCCTCTGCGCGTGCTAGCTCTGTGTGTTACCAAACTGTTCTGGCACAGTAGCACATCCCCCGGGCTACAGCTGACATTCCCCGGCGCAGTAGGGGGGGCTCTCACCTGATCTATTATACCTTTTACCACACTGCTACCCCTTTGTACCGCTGGTGACTAATCGCTGGCGTTTTGAAGCAGCTTTATGGCTCTGGCTATTGTCTGGGACCCCGGGCACGCCTGGTATGCATGCGGGCTCTGCAGGGGTGGAGTGGGGTATTGTGGGCGAGGACGTGCGCGGCTGGCTCCTCTCCTCTGTCAATACAAAGATGCACAGATGTAGTGAATGATGATCCATAAAGAGGCATTATTTGAGAATAAAAGCGTGCGTGTGAATTGAGGTGAAACATGTTGGCAATGTACCATATGTGATGTTTGCACAGTGGTTTTGTGCGCGGTAACGAGGCATAAGGAGTCAAATGAATGCAGTATCTGGAATAAGCAGGTCAGTGCATAGGTATGTTGCATTGAAAAGGGAGGTTTTGTAAGTAAATAGCTGAAGCTTTAGATCACGCTCTCTAACTCACGGATCCAGCATTTTCAGTTTAAAGACACTGTATTTGATTTTTATAGAACTGAACTAGTTCATTTTAAATAGTTTGCAATGGTCCAAATTATAATTGGCATCCTAATTATTCACTGCAATGAGTTTATAGATGCTTTTCACAACTCTGAGACCAGTAAAGACCAGAAAATAAAACACTTTATAATGAGATGCAGACAGCACACTGCGGGCTTAGTTTAACCTCAAGAGCTGCTTATAACATATATCTGTACTTGGTTGAGACAAATTTAGCTGAAATACATGGAACAAATCGAGTATAGGACCTTTAAAGCCACACTGTGTAACTTTTTAGCCAAAAAAGACTAAAATAAAAGCATGTTTATTGAACTGAAAAACATGGATCCTTACTGTAAACAGGCTTGCATCTCCACAAACCTGACTCTTATTAGGTGTGGAGTAGGGCCTTTTCTTGCTTGTTTCCATGGAAATATTGTTCCTATAATCTTCCACAGTATGGCATAAAACATATCTATCTCCATGGAGAATGTTCCAAAGTGTGGTTTTAACGTTCTGTTTCCATGGAATCATGCAGGTGATGTAATATTTCTGGTGGAGGGTTTGCTGCCTTCTTCTTAGTGAGTTAGCTGTGAAGATATCTAATTAAACAGAAGTTATAATACTATACACTATAGAGCCTATATCAAACCAAATCACAAAATCTCCATACCAACAAAAGACAATTAACCTTCCTTCCACTCAGCTTCACGCCTTAAGAACACCATGATGCTGTTGCACCTTGTAACCGACAACTACTTAATGTTATTATGAAACTTTCGCCAGACATGTCAACCTTCAAAGTACACCTTGTAATAAGTAAATAGCCACTTTCAAGTTTGAATAACAGGCTCTCAATTACAGCTGTCAGTCAACACCCACACATGTTGCAAAAACCTATATTCACTCTCGTATGAAATTAACACCGACATTTACAAGGCCAAACTTTTCTTTTCAAAACAAACCACTTCAAATTCTATGGGATTTGTTTACCTCTTGAATGGGAGCAGCGTGCAATTATGATAAATGAAGTATAACACTGATTTGTTGATTGTTGGTGCTATCTGATGTGCATGTTTGTCACAGCGGGGGAAATCTCATCAGATCCACAGTTATGGTCCATTGAGCGGAGGGCCAGAGGGGTGGAGGAGGAGGGGGGTGTACTGGGGGAGGCTGAAGGCTACAGCTATAGAGCTACTTTTTTGAAATGCATCAATCTCTCAAGCTCGTTTTGTGGAAGGTAAGCTTTGATTTTAGATAAGAGTCTCAGTTGGGAATAGCTCGTCTTCACAACAGCTCACAGTGTGTTTATTAAATTTAAACAAAGAATTAAAAATCAGTAGTAGGTTGGAAGTGGCCCAATAACACTATACATATTTATATTAGCCCGAGGGGTTTGGCTGCCAAAGACCACAATTTCAGAGTTTCACAGTTTTGTTCTTACTCTATGACAGAAAATTAATTTTCATCCAAAACTGTATGTCACTCTGGCAATCAACATTTTAATGATGGCATGCTGTAGTCAAGGGTTATTAGTAAATATATTTGTATATCATCTGCTAAACAATGGAAGGAGACATTGTGCTTGGTTAAGATGGATCCCAATGGTAACATATATAAAGAAAAAAGGATTGGACCAAGAATTGACCCCTGGAGGACCCCACATCTTAAAGGAGACACAGTGGAGGAGCACTGGCCTATCTGCACTCAGAAGGTTCTACCTGTTGGGCACGAGCGCAACCACTAATGCTCACACACCTCTCCAGACGTGATGAAGGAATGTCAGTCGACCGTGCTGAATGCTGCACAAGAACTGCAGATTTACCTGAATCAGCAGCTAAAAGCAGGTCATTAAGCTTTTCAAAGAGCAGTTTCAGTGCTATGTCACAGTGTAAAACCAGACTGAACTTTCTCCCAAATGCCATTAAAATCAAGATAAGACTGGAGTTGATTATACACAACTTTCTCTAAAACCTCTGATAAAATAGTAAGTTTTGAAATAGTAAATTTAAAATTCAGCAAAACATTGGGGTCGAGATTGTTCTTCTTGATCAGAGGCTGAACAACAACATGTTTAAATGCAGCTGGTACAGAGCCAGTGATCAAAGAAGAGTTCATCATTTTGGCGATGAATGGTCCAGTAGATTCAATTACTTCTTTAATGAGACAACGTGGGATTTTGTCCAGAGGAGGAGAGTCTTAGCTGTTTTACTATTTTTGTCAGACATAAAACAAACAACTGCTCAAAGTTCTTAAAAACAGCTGAGCACATTGATTCTACAGCTGCATCAATGGTATTAGAAAAGTTGGCCTGATCATAGATATTTTCTCAGTAAAAAACATTCACAAAGATCAGAAGAAGGTACACATGGATGGATACATGGATTTAAAAGTAAATTCATAAACTGGGGTTTGTGTTGGTCATTCCGGACAAGCTCACTGAAATAGTGATCTTCTAGATACTTTTTGCACAAGTAACTGCTCTTTAAAACACTGTCTCAATATTTGTAAGACCTGGAGATAGTCTTTTTTCCATTTTCACTCTGCGCGCCTACATGCACGCCTTAACTCCCAAGAGTTTAGCCATGATTCTGTGCTTCACACTCTTCAGTGAAAAGGGAACTATTGTGTCCAAGATATCTGTACTAGACCTGTTAAAACAGAAAAGCAACTCATTCAGACCAGAGTCACTTATATAGTTTTGAGTAGAAATCTCCCAGTCACTACAAACAGCCAAAAACAATGACACATGCACACGCCTTGGCTTGGGTCTGTGACAACGTGAAATGAAACAAAACAGTGTAATGATGCACTTCACATATTTCAGAGACAGTAAGATTTAATCCAGGGGAAAGAACAAGGTCCAACATATGACCGTTCACATGTGTCGACCCGGAGACAGACTGAGCGAAACTGAAAGTCAATCAGGTTTAAAAAAAACTCTCTGGCCAAAGGTTTGCATTCACAGCACAGGTGTATATTGAAATCTCCAAGAATTAAAAGCTGATCATGGTTCTATGTTAGTCTCGTAACAAAGTCTGTAAAGTCCTGTATAACGTCTTTATTTTTGGAGGGAGATAAACCAGTGCGCAAGGATAGGAGATTTGAGATTGATTCAAAGCTGGAATATGAGTCAGATGGCACCTGCTGGCACTTGAAGCAGGACTTAAAAAGTGAAGCTATTCTTGAATGCTATTATGATCCCTTTGCGCCTTGTTCCCTGTCTTTAAAGTGTAAATTTGAGCGCCTTCACTGTAGTTTGTGACCTCATTTAATGTTAGCAGTTAAAGCAGTAGGATGATGTTGTGTTGATCCATTGGACTTTTTGGGTCTAATTGGTGTCCAAGGGTTTGTGAAGGCGGCTGTGGATTTTTAATGAGAGGAGACGGAGCTGTTTTATTCGACTTTGCCTTCTGGGGAGTTGATAAATGAAATAATTAAACGCTTTTCTACGACTGTTATGGTCATTTGGTCCACTGGGCTCTTCTGTCTTCTGGACCATTAACTGCTAAACTTACACCTCAGGTCTGGCTTTGCACATAATTAGGACTGTGCGATTAAGGACAAATGTTATTGCGATTTTTCTGACAAGCATTGTGATCGATTATGATTTCATAATAAGTTGGAAATATGAACTGAGTCTTGTAATGAAACTAAAACAAGAATCACATTTCAGAACACATTTGTACAGATCTAAGCTACAAGGTTAGCTGTTTTTATGCAGAATAAGACAGAAGAAATTAGGGTTTTGCTAATTGTGTCCATTCAAATTGCAATTCTGATATGAGTGTGGTTATTCTTGCAGCCCTGCTTATAATTTGTGTACCACTGTTACTGGCTTCATGTCATAACGTTGTCTTGGATGGAGGAGTCACGAGGATCTTGGTTAAGGTTGTACCTAGCAAGAGGATTAGCTATTGTGCATGTGATAAGTTAGAACATGCAATATGCCACACAGAAATGCTACTAGTACTTGTAAAGGTTGTAGTATTAACAGCAGCAGTCCTATTGTAAAAAATATAGTAAATTTAACTTCATACTTAAATTAGATGGATTGCAGTTTGGACATTGTGTAACATTTAGATTTTATTTCCATACTGTGGAACTATCTTGTCAAAGCATTACAATCTCCATGGAGACAGGCAGGTGACAGACTCTCCACCCAAAAGTTACATGTTGCACTTTTAAGAACAATCTGCAGAAGGTATAGTGTTTGACCCAGTGTAGGCGGTTTCTTCACTGTGCTACTGTCAGCTAAAAATACAGAGTACATGAGGACACATGCTGGGAATACACTACAGATACTGACACAAGTTCTATTCACTACTACACTACTATAGTGATGTCACAAATTGTATTGTATTGTATTGGTCACCCATCATTTAGTCAGAGTCTAGTGCTTCACTCATTGATTCTGCAGAAATCTGTGTTTTTCAGTCCACTCTGATAGCAGTTATGTTTGGTTTGATATGAACGGACCATGCATGTCCCTGATTGGCTAATCCACTTGTCAATCACACCCATCTAAACATGGGCAAATTCTTTCTAAAGTATTGAAGAAGTGTGTATTCTGGATCGCTGGCGTAGGGAGTATTACATCTCCTGATGGTGCAACATTAGAATTTTTAAGCAATTTTGTGTCTAGTTACCTCAAGAACTAAAAAATATATCCAAAATTCCCTCTGTAAATTGTTTTGTATTTAATATGTCAACAAAATGAACCAAGAAATGTATCCATTTCCTGTAATACTCTTTTATTTTATTATTTTTTTATCTCAGTAAACTGCGCAAGAAGTTTAAAATTGATATCTCTTTTCACCTTCAGTATCTCACCTTAACACAACCGTGCACATCTTTGCAGTTTCTCATAGTGGTATTTTTTTATTCTGGTTTCTATATAAAGTAAGTGTGAGATGTTAGTTTTGTGGTAGCTGTCTCCAGAGCGACTAACTTCTCACTGCCCACTCTCTGACGCACACAAAAGCATCTGTGCACCAGGAAGTACACTGCAACTGGCATCTGCAGTCTGAGCGGTTATTTATAGTAGTTTAATATTAGCACATACTCACACATGTGTCTCTCTACACTATGTTATATTTAGAATTGGGTCTTAAAATGTGGTGTTTTTCTGTATTGCACAGATTGAAGAGATCGTGACCAGGATGCAGGAGGAGACTGAGGGAGTGCCCATCAGAACTGTCAAAAGCTTCATGACCAAAATACCCAGCGTCGTTACAGGTGAGAAAAAGTCAAATACAGACGCTACGCTAGTACTGTTATATTTATTTGAGCAACTTTTTAATTAAATTTTAATACTTCTCAATGTAGTCTTCGGACATCATATATTTGCTCCTTCTTGAGTAATAATGAAGGGTTGGTGGTTCAATTCCATCTCCAACCGCTGTATACTGTGGTCATGTCCTTGCGTAAGACACTTTTGGTCTGTGTAAACTAAGTGATCCTGGTTGGAGATAGACATATAGACAAATATAGTATAGTATAGTTGACAAGCAGTAACTAAAAGTGAAGCCTTGCAAGTCATATAGTCCCTAGCTACGATATATGGATAAGATTCTGTCAGGTTGGGCATCTGGCATAAAAAATACCATTTCATACCATAACTCTACTGTGTGTGTTTGGGGGTAGGGACATTGTGGGGACTATCATCTGTTAATGGGGACACTATGACATAATGGGGACCTGCCTCACTTATGGGGACATTTATCCTTTATTATTAGATATTAGATTTCATTTTCAGATGTTTAAATAGATTAAGTTTAGCGTTTAGGTTAAGATTGGGCAAGTAGTAACTATGATTAAGGTTGGGACTAGTCTCCAGGAAATTAATGCAAGTCCCCACAATGCACTGAAATGTTTGTTATTTCTAATATGTGTAAGGATTATAAGGTTGTTCTGCCCCCCTCTATGGAGCGATCCTGTCTGACTATTCATGTAAACTATTCAAGTATATACCTTTTCCTCGAGAGCAGATGTCAAAGAGGAGTAACAACAGCAGAACATTAGACATTCCAAACAAATGCTGGAAAGAGAGAAGACCTCTTAACATCCCTCCTCCCCCCAGTCTGCGTTTATGGAAAACACATTATGCGGCCATAAGCAGACCATATCAATAACCATCATTATGACTGCACTAGATGGATACACAGAGCTGCTTCAACCAATATTATAAAACTGCAATCAGAAGGCTGCAGGGACAGCAATGAGAAATGAAGATAGGCAAACACGTTTAGATGTTTGTTTGGTTTTTTTACGCTGACGGCGAAGTGGGCTCCCATCAGGCGTCGCAGTTTTCTAACGCGGAAGTCAGCGGGCTTGTTTCTTTTAAGTTGTTTTAGATCAATATTGCGATTTAAAATGATAACATAATGATCCACGGATGTCATAGATTATAACTATGTAGCAGACACAAGCACCATGTCTTCTTACAGTTGAGAACAAAATATCATAACAAACAAATAAAGATGTAGGGATTGGTCAGGTTCAATCTATTGGCCAGTTGTATTTAAAGATGAACTATGTAACTTTGTAGGGCTGCCAACTGTCCCAGTTTAGGCGGGATGTGCTGTTATTTGTCTCTATTGGGACAGCTGTTGTCCCACATTTCACTCAGAGCCTTTATTGTTGACAGAATTATTGCCAAATCAGGCAAAGAATGGGCCACTGACCAAATCAAAGCAGCAAGAGACTGGTCCAAATGCTTTGAAAATGTGCAAACTCCAGCAAATGTGAGGTCATTTGGTGTGGGGTACGCTTCATACAGAGAAAATCAATGTTGTTAACATGCAGATAGTGTGGTTAGATAATAGAATGGATATTGGATTTTAATTAGTGGATGCCTTAGGAATAAAGGTTCAGAGATAGTCGTTTTCAATTTGATGCAGACCAGTACCGTCAAATTGAAAATGGCTTCTGGATGGGAGCTGAAACGTCTTGATTTCAAAAACTGTGTACAGATGACTACCTCTGAAACCTTTTCTACCTTAGACCAGTCCTAGATCAATGGGGGACTATGTCCCCCCACTATGTATGGGGGACAAAATTACTATAGGAATTCTGGTTCCTAACCCTGATTTGAAAATGTTTTTTTTTTATCTTCTAGCCAACTACTTTGCCTTTTGTGACATGTGAAGTGTATATTTTAGTTGAACCAGTTGTGTTTTGTCTGTTCCAGGAGCAGATATCGTGCAATGGTTGATGAAGACTTTGGGCATAGAGGATCCAGGTACATTTTGAACCATCAGCTGTTAGTTCTGACTGCAGTTATTCAAGATCTTTGCAAACAACTAATGTCCTTTCTTATTCTGTCTAAAACTTGCTAACTGTTTAGACCTCTACAAACATGTTCTGAAATTCATGATATTTTTGTATTCTCTCAAATGTTATTGCTTGTGGACATGTGTCAAATGTGCACTTTGAACAGAATCCAACTATTAAAACATAAATCGCAAATCTAATCGTAATCGCTTGTTTGTCAGAACAATTGCAAATTTGATATTGTGCGTTCATCCCTACTAATAACAATACTATAGCGTTATATCAACACATACGTTTGAATTGTGCTTTCCCTGGTTCATTGTGGCTGTTCCGGCCTGAGGAGTTGGTGGGTGGGCTCTGTTTTTCTATGGTGAAGTTTCCCACTCATTTACTGACTCATAAACTGTCAGAACACCTTATATCAGGACTAAAATATATCTGCATATATCAACTATATATAAAACGAGAATCCTCCCTATCAACCGAACCAACTTTACCTGCATTTGGACAACCATGTTTGAGGGTTCAAGTTGGAAAGTGGTGGCGCAGTGAGTTAAGTGCCCGCCCACCAACCACAGAGTAGCCAGTTAAAATCTTGTCACTAAATCTCAAATAGTTTGGTATCTAGGGTACACTCATAGAGCTCAACCGTGACCGGCCACTGCTTGGTTCTGAATGTAAATTTATGAATACATTTTTCCCATAGACTTTCCAAAAAACAAAACAAAACAAAACAAAAAAAACCCTGCTACATTATTAAAACATTTTGCCAAATTTTAACTTTTACATGCTGCTAATTTGCATACTTGTAAGTGGTTAATAGGAAAGTGCAGCAAATTTGTAAATGTGGTGATGTGTGAAAATAGGTAGAATAAGATTATTTATTTTGTCTTATTCTGCATAAAGTAATAAACACTGAATTACCCACTTACATGTGTGCGAATGAGTAGTTAGATTGTTCAGTTCCTTTCCTACAGGAGTAACAGCGTATTGTGTTCAGATGTTTAAAAGTGTTGTGGTTTTGCGTTGTAGCCGAGGCCATGCACATCGGGTCCCTCATCGCCTCTCAGGGATACTTCTTCCCCATCTCAGACCACGTCCTCACCCTCAAAGATGACGGGACCTTCTACCGCTTTCAGGTGGGTACAAGGGATTTACAGTTTGTTTAATAATGTCTTTTCAATATGAGTTTACCTTTTTATTTATGTCAACCAGAAGAGATTTGGGTAGACATATAAGTGCGGTGAATAATCAATAGAATGGATACACTTTGAACAATTTGTTGTTGTTCTACTGGGGGACTTCACCTGGAGAAGGGTGATCGGGAAAAACAGCTTCCCTCATCTGAACCCGAGCGGTGTTCTGTTATTGGACTTGTGTGCTAGTCAGTTTATTTATAACAAACACCATGTTCAAACACAGGGGTGTCCATCAGTGCATGTGGGACCAGGACACCCTAATGTGCATGCAGTACATGCAGTAACGAACTCAATTTGACGACAGAAATGCTCAGAACAAATCTGGCAATGATTTATAGAATTAAAAACTGAAAAGGAGTTCTACCTTTGACATAACAATCAAGGGGAAATTGAATGCTGGACAAGTGTGAATGAAGCAAAACACAACTCCAGATATGTTTTTGATGAGGGAGCAATGTTATGGTCAGAGGAGGGTATACTCAGTTACATTTACTCAAGTATCTTTTTGAAAAAATAGTACTTTTGAGAGTAGACTTTTCCTCCTCCTTGAAGTAACAATATTCTTACTACTAAAGTTTTAGTTGCTTTTCCCACTGTCTGCAAGTGACAAAAGCTTTATGTTGACAATATTAAATGATTTGAACATTTGTGTTGCACCGTTCTGTATTTTAAGCATTTTTATTGTTTTGGCCTGTCAATTACATTAACTTAAAATTATAAATCAGATGTTACATCCAGACAATTACTCTTACTTGAGAAGTAGTTTCTCTTAGTACTTTTATACTTTTACTTGAGTAAGAACTAATAATTGTAGGACCACTACTTTGTACTTTTACTTGAGTAACATTACTTTGATGTAACGTTAACTATTATTTCAGTACAATTTGTGGTTACTCTACCAACCTCTGGCTATGGTTAAAGCTCAGATTTGCATAAGTATTTATTTTCCAGCCTCTCCTCATCTCCAGACTTGGCCCTCAGAGGTTAATCCAATGGCCTCTGGTGGACTCCAATCAGCCGCTGTCAGTGTAGACTTGTTCATTTCATGTAGACGACAAAGACCCTGTCCACCCCGTGCATCCTTCTCTGTTGTACCGCGCCATCCAGTGACCCTATTAAAAATGAATGACAACCTGTTCAAATATTCATCAAGTGAGTGAGGGAGCTGAGTAGGCGGACAGAGAGGCTGAGAGAGATTAAGTGTGTTCGTATCAGTGTGGTTGGGTTTCTAGTACATTTACAGCTGCAGTATGTATTTTTTCTGGTTTATGGTCTGTCACCTACTTGGAGATGTTATTGCTTTGCTTGAAATGTTACACAGTATAGCATTAAACTCATTCGATTGGGTGTTGTTGCTGCTGAAAAATATCTTGAAGAACATGCATCAGACCTGCAACCTTGCCTGGTGGCCTCGCCTACTTGTCTCCATCGAGATAGATACGCTTAATGCCAAGCAATAACGTTTTTATGGAGAATAAATAGGCAGCTGTCTCCACCAGAAAAGTTACATATTGTACTTTTAATTGTTGTAGTATTGGGAATATTTGTATCCCAAAAACGCATGTATATGAAATGTTTCCTCAGTATTTTGAATGAAGTCCCCATTCAGCTAAAAGTAGCATGTTTATCTGCAAACCAGGTAATGCTAGTACACTGTTAGCATGCTAGTTGTTGTTAGCATTACCTTGACTCCATTCTTGCCTCTGAAAGTTGTGACGCATTCTTGAAAAGTCCCCATGGTGAATAATTGGGATGCTAGGAATTCGTTAGGAAAGTGAGGAATAACTTTGGACCACTGCAAACTTTAAAATGAACGCGTCACATTTTTAGTGTAAACATCAATCAGTTTTAGCACTTTTAAGTCTCTGGTAGAATATTGAACAGCACAAATATATTTTACCCTCTTAATCAAAAAACAGATAAAACATTTTCGTATCCCACAGTGGGGTCTTGAATGCAGCGTGTGCCCATATGTCTGATCTTCCTCTTCACTCAAGCTCATTGTGATTAAGCCTGACTGCAGCGCGTTATGGTTTTGACCTTGGCCTTTCCCTGTTCACAGCAAAGTGGTGAGAGAATAGGCCGTGAAAAGGTCGTGTTTGGAGGGCTCTTTGTGCACATAATTGCTATTCATGAAGGTTTTATGGAGATAGGAGACAGAAGAAAACTGTTGGAGTTATGTAACAGCTAAAGGTTTGTATTAGAGTTGGCATCTGGTCACTGCCTACTGGGTTTCGATGTAGTTTTTGCTCATTTTGAATTTGTAACTTTTTTTGTTTTATTTAGTTTGATTTTTACTTTTGTGTCTCCATTATCTCTTTAACGGTGCTCTATGTAACTTTTCTGGTTGTCTCCATGGAGATGTTAATGCTCTTCATTTTCAGTTATTACTAGTCCAGCACCAAATGCATGTCTTTTTCTTCAGTTGTGTAACTGTGTCCTCTTGTGCTCCAGGCTCCATACTTCTGGCCTTCACACTGCTGGGAGCCTGAGAACACAGACTACGGTAAAACACAACCCTGTCTCTCAACATTCAATGACAGCTGATGGGAAACGCAGTCTGCACACTTTGTACACTGATGGAATGGCCCAGTGTTAGGTTATTACTCTAAAATAGCCTTAGCTCAAAACAATATTGCACAAGTAGAAATAAAATTATTTAAAGGAACAGTATGTAACCTCTTACCATCTAAAATAGAACCAGTCACAACTGAACTGAGCTGCCAGAGCCTTAAAGCTGATATCTGGAGTTTTTAGAAGAAACTGATTTTATGTGTGACATTTTTAACATTTGTAAAAACAATTATCTGGCCCTGATCAATGTTGGGAAGTAGAGCTGCAGCTCCAGTGCACAGAGGCATGCACTGCTGTGTGACAGGAGACCCAATGTCTGCAGACTTCAGACAACTTCTCTGCTCAGGTATTTATACTTTTATATTCACATTGTTGTGCTTGTAAAACACATTTGTGACTGGCAATTGGGCTGCAGTATTCTTATCTTTACGGATAAGAATACTTTTTTTTTTTTTTTCTTTTGTGAGTAGATCACCAATAATGAACTAAGCTACTGGAGCTACTACTAAAGTTAGCATAAGAGTGTAGCTACAAGTGTATTTTATCATTTAGATGTACCGTATTTTCTGGAGTATTAGTCGCACCGGAGTATAAGTCGCACCGGCCAAAAAATGCATAATAATGAAGAAAAAAACATATATTTCACATATAAATCGCATCTGAGTTTAAGTCGCATCCCCGGCCAAACTATGAAAAAAAGTGCGACTTATAGTCTGGAAAATATGGTAAATGAAACATATCAGCAGTACATCAGGCTTTACCTGGTCTGAACAGGCTGTGGATGTGCCTTTTGTCCAGAGAACCTGTTTATGGTGATAACTCTCCA
This sequence comes from Periophthalmodon schlosseri, assembly GCA_000787095.1. NCBI lineage: Eukaryota > Metazoa > Chordata > Actinopteri > Gobiiformes > Gobiidae > Periophthalmodon > Periophthalmodon schlosseri. The sequence goes on from JACM01020584.1 coordinate 26,980, forward strand.
AATGTCGCATTTGCATTGTAATAGGAGCCAAAATACAGGCACAATGCTTTGGAAGCTATTATGTCTAAAACATGTTTTACTTTTAGATGAATGGCTAATCTAAAACGCTCTGGCTTTATTTTACAAATGCGTTTTATGTACATCTTATTTACTAAATGTTTTATACTATAGTAATAATGTCATATTACTTTATAAATAAATAAACTGCTGTCATCTTTTCTGTCCCCAGGTCTGGATGGTGGATGTTGGTCTACACTCAAGAATGTGTCAGTGTGTCAGAACTAAGCAGCAGAATTTATTCAAATAAAGTGATTTTGTACATGGTGCCGTGGTGTAATGTTTGATGTGTCATGTATATTTCTAAAGACGTACCTTTGTTGTTTCAATATAGAACTTTATTCAAATCCAATGAATATAACATTGAACAAAACTAATTTGACTGTCACTCCAGTTTGTTATAACAGCACAAACTCTGCCTCTGTCCACACGCTGCAGCCGGAGATAGAAGACCACAGAGACCTGTCCCCTCAGATGCACTGTCCCATTTGTGTCCTCTGCGTCTGGAGCAGCATTCTTTTCTAGAGCACCACTCTTTTCCAAACTCTGGATATCAGCTTTAACCTCTATATAGAGGACACATACAAGATTTTCTCATTCTCAGTATATGGACAGGCCTCATGTGAAAGCTCATTCACTCACTGAGCTGCAGAGGCTGCACTAGCACTGATTCATGATTGGCTGCAGGTTCAGCTTGGGTTTGGGTGGTGAAGATTCAGATCAGAGAGAGTCCTTTTAGGTTTAAACCAACTGAATTTCAGCACTGGATAATCGCCTTGACAACCAAAACACCAAATCTAACAAACAACTTGACAATCATGTCCAATGTTTTTGTAACTAAGGATAAATCAGCATTACAGTTGTTATCAGTAAAAGTTTATATTTGATTGAACATGTTTACTTCATATCTGGGGACACAGATATGAGGTAAACACAGGTCATATTTATGGAATTTAAAATGTAAATCTTACATACTTTCCCTTGAAATCCAATTCTTACTAAAGAAGTACAGCTTGCAGTTCTCACTTTTGCTACTACCATTAGTTACTATTACTTAAAAAACACTGTTACTGCAAAAAGTAGCTTTACTATTACCCCTTAGTGCTAATGCAGTACTAGAGGCACCACAACCGGCACGACTGTCATGTACCACTGATACAACTATTACTAACCTCTACACCAACACAAAAATACATTCCCATTAAAATATATTTAGAAGAACCACTCAAAAAAGAGGAAGATCTTCTTTACTCAACAGCTCAAGTAAAAATAAATATCTCCCCATTTTATCTTCTTCAAGGCTGCAGGCTAATCAAAGCACTGCTCACATCCTCAAGCAATTACTGTGTGAATGTAACCATGTGTCTGATAACATTAGTGTCACCTCCTGTATAATTCATCCAAACCACTCCGCAAAGGAACATAGTACCAGGGGATAGTTAACCAGTCATTTACATGCTGCTGCTGTGATGAAGATGAGGCAGAGGAGGGATGTAGCAGAAATAATGAGAAGGAAGGCAAGGGGAGTGTATTTATTTGAATGGCTTGAGGGGTGATTGGTTGAGAGGCCAAGGTAGCAGTCTGCAATTGGTGGAAAGTGCGAGACAGGTGACAGGAAATTGACCATATTAGGAAGTACAGTTCTCTAGCCAACAGTGAACTCTTTGCCTGTTCTATTGACCTTATTCTGCCCCGCCTACTTTTGCCGTAAATGCGACTAAACTCTAAAACTTCTTTGTTGTAGCACTTCCGGTTAAGTGGGAATCCCATTCATTTCAATGGAATTTGGAAAAAGTTTTGCCGCTAAAATATGATATAAAGTACGTTCACTTGTGTAAAATGTTCAATGTTTTTGTGATCAACAAGTCAACACTGCACTGATTCTCTGGAGGCTTTAAACGGCTCTGTAGTCCCTCTGTAGAACTTATTTACTGTCAAGATCGGCAGCCCAAAAATAATACAACGGAATGAGGTGAATACTAAAGTTAGTCTCAGATTCCATGTAGTCTTGGATCACATTGGACAAATCAGTAGCAGTGTGAAATGGGGGTGAAGAGTAGGGAGAGACATTCACCATAGGGCTGGGAATCACAGTGTCCATTAGCGACACATGGCTCACAATACTGCTGTCAGGTACGACCTCGCAATTTGGTACAATACACGATACATGGCTCACAACACTGCTGTCAGGTACGACCTCAGAGGCAGAGAGGGGCAGACTGTAGCAGCGTCGTGGACATGTTGCTCATTCTATAGTTTGTGTTGTGCCATTTGAGAGAACGCATTTGGTGTTGTCTGTATTTGTGTCTCTAATAAAATATAAAAGCACATATTTGATTAATTTATACAATATTACAAATAAAGTAATCCCCCAGTTTTAAGAAGTAACTAATAATGGGTAACTAAGAGCGTTTTCAAATTCACTTCCCTAACACTGCACACTGAAATTTTGCGATATCTCACCATATTCACTTTTTAAGAACCAAATGCATTTCAGCAACAGTATTTCTTTGTTAAACCACTACCTGCACAAACTTAATATGAAATACAGCCATTTTCATCATCAAAGCAGTGAATATGTCAAATGTATTGCATAAACCTGTTTATTTTCACTAAATAAGCAACAAACCTTAGCACATCACAAAATTATTAAGTAAAATATACCCAAAAAATACTCTGTCGATATATCGATACAACAACCCACAATATTTACTCTGTATCACCAAATGTATCACAACATGTCAGTATTTTAGCACACCCCTAATCCCTCAAACTCAGTAGTGTGTGGTGACTTTTATGGCTGGGCAAGTAGACTTGGGGAGGAGATCAATATTTAGTGGATAACAATTTAATAACACCATTTTTTATACAAACTAATAGCAAATGAGTATATTTATTTGACATTTGGAGATCTAAAGATCTACAGAGTTGATTCATGTTTGTATATATTGCACTGTATCTGGCACGCTGTTTGTTTCTTCACAGATTTGTCCTCCTCCTACACCTCATTTATGCAGCTGAGCCTTCAGTTCTATTGTTATCAATGGAATTATCATTATGCATCTAGAAACATCTGAGTGACGTATGACAGCTCTACACGTGCAGTGCACTTACTACACAAAATGTATATTCACGAAGAGATCCTAACAACAACACTGCACTGGTCAGACAGGTGCACTGGTCAGACAGGTGCACTGGTCAGACAGGTGCACTGGTCAGACAGGTGCACTGGTCAGACAGGTGCACTGGTCAGACAGGTGCACTGGTCAGACAGGTGCACTGGTCAGACAGGTGCACTGGTCAGACAGGTGCACTGGTCAGACAGGTGCACTGGTCAGACAGGTGCACTGGTCAGACAGGTGCATGGTCAGACAGGTGCACTGGTCAGACAGGTGCATGGTCAGACAGTGTGCATGGTCAGACAGCGGCTCTGGTCAAAATGGTGCACTTATAATACAGCTTCATGTGTCACAAACGTCCCCTTAAACACAACCCTGCATTAGAACAGCGCTCACGTCTTTCTTGAGAAACCTCCTGTATTTTCCTGAAGCGGACCAGGTCCAGAACAGCCACATGTTCCTCCACACATGTGTAATAGTCCCGTTATTCCACCGACACTGTTGCTCCTTCATAGACACAGGTCACAGACCAGACAGCTCCTACCAGACTGTGGCTCCTAACTGTCCCAGCCGCTGTCACTCCACTGCTCCATCCAGATCCACCATTTCACACAAACCAAACCCTGGAACTAGCTCATGTTTGATTAAATGTCTGTATTTCTAACTAACATCTAATTACCGGTATTACAAACGCGAAGCTACAAACAATGACTTGTTGCAAAAGTGAGTTATTTTAGACACTTGTGAAAGTTGGCGCTGCTGTTGTCATCTCCTGCTGCACATGAGCATGCACGAGCCTCAGATCTCTGATTCCCATCATGGATCTATCCACCTTATTCCAGAAGTTGCCGTGGGCGCCGTCATTGTCATTCAGGTTGTATTATTTTGCATGGGGCCTCCGACCTTGGCAGCATGTAAGTTCTCCCAGAGAATCAGTGCAGCGTTGTCTTGTTGTTGCACATGAGCATTGAACATTTGACATAAATCAACCAACTTTATATCATATTTTAGCATTGAAACTTTTCCTAAATTCTCCATTGAAAGAAACAGAAAGAAACATTCCCACATAACCGGAAGTGCCACCACAAAGAAAGTGCAGTTTATTTGCACTTATGACAAAAGTGGGTGGGGCTGAATAAGGCCAATAATTATGCAGCGCTGTTTGAGCCGGCTGTGGTCCTCAGGACACATGCACGAGCCTCTCAAACAACAGGCTGGTTCTCCAGTTGTAAAAGTGAATGTTGAGAGTGTGCAGTACATGGAAGTATAATGGCACAGCATGGCCTCCGTAGCACAGGACCACAACACAAGTTAGTGAGACATTTGGGAAGCGCGGTTGCTGCAGTCTGCTCAGTGACCAGTAGGGTGTACTAAAGGACACCGTGACTTCAGCCATGCTTCAAACAGGCAGAAGTGAAGGGAAAACAGGATTATTTGGCTATATTTCAAAACTATTTAATTAGATTTTTGGCACGCAATGATTTTAGATTTTATTGGACGAGCACTGCTTGCCTTGATTGCCCTGAGCGCACACCACTGATCAAACTGTCATCACATTAACTGTGTTAGAAAACTGCATCAGGAGCAGTGCTCCTCTTAGAACAAAACTGGTGCATGCATTTTGCATTTTGGGAAATATTTGGCCTTAAAACCCCATAAAATGAACAACTTTTAAGTTATTACTGAACAGAGAGAGCAGCAGTAAAAGCCAGCTGCTTTGTTTTAATTTCAAAGAAGAATTCATTGCGAGTTACAGATTATCAACAGTATAACATAATATTTTATTATTTTAATCTGAAAATTACATTTATTTATTTACTTTTATTTTATTTCAGAGGCACCATATGTTTGCCTAACTTCATCCTGTGCTTTTCCCTGTACATGATTCTTGACTGTAATACCCAAAAGAAAATGGCGACAGTAGCTCAGTTGGTACAGTGTTTGCCCACTGATCAGAAGGTTGGCTGTTCGAATCCCGCTCTCAACATAACCATCATTGGGAGACAGGTTGATGATGTGATTCCAGCTCCCACAGATGAATGCTGTCAAGGTGTCCTTGGGCAAGACACTTGACCCACTAGTGTCTGCGTACCCTGGTGTATGAATGTGTGTGTGAATGGGTGAGTGGTTCCTTAATGTAAAGCTCTTTGAATGTCTTGAAGGTGAAAAAGCGCTGTATAAAAATGTGACCATTTACAAATGTTGAACCTGGATCATTTCATTAGTGAGTGGACCCAACTCACTAATAACTAAAAATCTAAAAAAAAAAAAAAGAAAAATGAACTGTCTCCATCTGTATGAAATAGTATTGGCTTATAAAATGGTGTGATGTTATCTGAAACCCAGCATAATGTATTGCTCCATATCTACAATATTAACACAATATAAACTTCCACATCAGGATTACTGGGTATTTTCTAAGTCTCCAATCCTTGTGTCCTTAGCCATCTACCTGTGTAAGCGCACCATGCAGAACAAGACCAGACTGGAGCTGGCAGACTACGAGGCGGTGAGCACTGAGACAAGCTCCAAATGCCAGTGTGGACTTCGAGAACAAGTTTGCACAGTTATGAAATGTTGCGTTTTTGTCTTAGGAGAACCTTGCCCGGCTCCAGAGAGCGTTTGCCAGAAAGTGGGAGTTTATCTACATGCAGGCAGAGGCCCAGGTCAAGTAAGTACTGAACTTAACCAACTGCACAGTGAATGAATGATTTATGATAGGGTTGGAAAAATACACTGACATGATTTTGAGGGCAAAGTGCTGGATACGTTTTCCTGTTTCTTTAATATTTTCCACTATTGCTTCACTGTGTGGTGGCCCTGAAGGAACTTTTTAATAAAATTGTACTTCTTGGAGTTTTCAGACATTGTACTTTTACTCCTTCTTTAGTAGTATATTTTACAGTAAAGGCATGTTTGACTTGTCTGTTACGTGAGCCACTGGCCGATCTCATCAATTTACAAAAAGACGTTTAGTAATTCCAGCTTTTGTGGCTAAAGCTAAAACTAAAGCTTGATTAAACACAAAGCTACTTTGTTTATTTTACATATTTATTTCAGGGACAGTGCATATTAATGAACATCTCTGTAAATATGTCAGAATTAGCCAAGAAAGCCGTTTTTCATGTGTAGTCCCCTTATCGTTTTTTTCTGCTTTTATTTCACTCGTCTGCGCCTCTACAGCAGGTTTTAATGTCTCTTTATGTAATGCAGTGGGGTTGGCTCATGAACTGAATGTATAATATTTTAAGGGCCGTGCAATGATAAACAGGAAACAGCTAATGTGCGCTAGCTTTGTTTTGCTAACATGTCAGCTCAACATAACTGGAATCACTGGAAATATGGTCAAACTAAATATTAGCCAACTCAGTTTGGTGTAAGAGTATGAAGTCCACAGCCACTGTGGAACGTACAGTTTCTTTAAAAAGTTAGTCAAGTAAATGTAGCTGACTAAATAAATGAGTACTACCCACTACTCTGCTGTGTGTGTAACCTGTGTGTGTGTGTAACATGTGTGTATAACCTGCGTGTGCATAACCTGTGTGTATAACGTGTGTAACCTGTGTGTGTAACGTGTGTATGTGTATATAACCTGTGTGTATGTAACATGTGTGTATATAACCTGTATGTATATAACCTGTATGTATAACCTGTATAACCTATGTGTGTATATAACGCGTGTGTGTGTGTGTAACCTGTGTGTATGTAACCTGTGTGTATGTAACATGTGTGTATGTAACCTGTGTGTATAACGTGTGTGTATAACGTGTGTGTATAACCTGTGTGTATATAACCTGTGTAATCTGCAGGATCGACCGCAAGAAAGACAAAACGGAGAGAAAGATCCTGGACAGCCAAGAGCGAGCCTTCTGGGACGTACACAGACCTGTGGTAAGAGAGGACCCGTCACGCTAAAAGACCAGGACTCTGCTTTATCTGTTTATTTATGTTACTTTTTGTGTGCATTTATATTGTAGCCTGGCTGTGTAAACACGACAGAGATGGACATCAGGAAGTGCAGAAGACTCAAGAATCCACACAGAGTTAAAAAGGTGGGTAAAGCGTTTTGGTGGTGTCTGATGACAACGATATCGGAGCCTTGGAGGAAATCACGTTGTCGACTAGCAACATGTTGAGATGAGTGATGCAAATGATCTGTTTGCCCAGCTCGGCACAAGAACTTTTATTTCTATTTTGATAAAACGTTCCATAGCAGTAACGTCTAAACTTTTTGTTTGTTTGTTTTACTGTTAATAATTCCAATAGGTGCATTTAGCTGAGGTTAGAATGAGCCAACAGACGTTTATTTAGGCTTAGAACCTCAAAAGGACACATCAATGGGCTAGCTAGCTCACTGCGCCTCAAAGCTAACAGTCACTTTTATTCAAATCAGAAAACATAAAATAAACAACCTATTCAAATTCAAATTATTTAAAATAAAGACTACCCAATTATTCTTATATGTAGAATACTTCAGTTTGTGGTGTTGTTTTAATATTTATTATGTCTCAAAAGTAGCATTAGCATTAGCATTACCGTTAAGACACAAGAATCTCTTTCTAATCACAGAAGTGTCCTCTGGTGAAGTTTTCATTTTATTTGTGTAGTGTTTAACATGTTGTCAGTGACATCCACTCTTTAAATATACATTTTATTAATTTTAGTGTGACTCTGCAAAAGCCTCATAGATACAATTGGACAGGAAATAGTGACGGCAACAGTGAGGTCACCAGACGCTATTGTGCAGAGCTTATTGGTTATCAAAAAAAAAAAAAAAAATGTTAAACTGCATTAAAAAGTATGGCTTATGGTAATTTGGGGCAACAATTATTGGTATGAGAGCCACATTTAGCCCCCAAAGCCAAAACTATGTCTCATGAGCCACTGGAACTGGAGTTTTTTTTCCCCTAAATTATGCAACATTCATACTTCTATGATTAAAATTTTAAATTTTTAGCTTTGAAATGTCTTGCAAATTTTTCTAAATTTGCAGTCTGTGTACGGTTTATCTGAAGAGGGTCCCCAGTCCCAGAGTCCCATCCACACACCATCCCATCAGAGTCGCAAGGGGACCAAGGAGGACGTGGAGAAGGAGGTAAAGCCCTGTTTCAAACATATCTGAAAGCATTTAGAGCTGGTTTACCCTGGCTGGAGGTACATTTGAGGGGAACAATATCCTAGATTTGACAAAACCATCCTTCTCCTAGTGCAGTGCTCACCATGTCCACTGTGTCTCTTCTCTAACAGATCCAGTTTCTGAACACCCAACTTGACCGACACTGTATGAAGATGTCCAAAGTGGCAGAAAGGTACGCTACATGGTTTGATTCAGGGCAGCAAGATGAATCACAAACGAAACGAAATTTAAGTGAATGCAACATAGAAGAATCCAGTGTGTAACCTAACCGCATTGTTGTTCCTCTGCAGTCTGATGGGCTACACAGAGCAGTACCTGGAGTATGACCCCTTTATCGTGACCCCTGACCCATCCAACCCCTGGATCAGTGATGACCCCTCCTACTGGGACCTGGAGGCTAGGTACACACACACATCTACACACATTGCATGGGTCATTAGGGAAAAAACAAAACAATAGATAGAAAAAATATTACTTTTTCATTATTTAACATTTTTATATTATAAAGCTAATTGAAAATGCAATGTGTAACTTTTCTGGTGAAGGATCCATCCATTGCTTGTCACCATGGAGATGTAGCCTGGAATGTTCCACACTGCTAAACATATCTTTCTCTGACTCATTCAATTACATTTTTTTTTTATAGCTTAAGAAATACCTCAATACATGCATTGTTACTTTGAGCAGGGTCACCTCTCCACAGATCTGACTTGTAACTTGTCCTGGTGTCACCTGCTTGTCTCCATGGAAATCAAAAACATAAATGACAAACTGTGGAACCTTCTCGGGCTCTGCAGTAACATCTCCATGGAGACACGAATGTGGCAAACTCTCCACCCAAAAAGTTACATATTGAACCTTTAAAATCACCATTGTGTTGACAGATAAGGTGCATGTATTGCTATCCATTTTCTACGTTTAGCTTAGAATAAAACAAACAAAACAAACAAACAAAAACAAAGTAGCCAGACGAAACCACAATGTACTTCTTGTGCCAGTCCCAGTCCTGGACAACCTGTTTACGGAAGGGCATCCGGCTTAAACCCTCTGTAAACATTCAAATCACTGCACACTTGATATCTGAGCTCCTCTAGTTGCTGTTGTTTAGTATGTGATGTTGGGCACCTCCATATTGATCTCCTGTGTTCTAATAATTACAAGTCAACAGTGGCACACCTCCCACCAAGTGCCCCCGACCTCCCGCCTTTGTGACTTATGAAGGAATTAGCATTAGCCGACGGATAATCACTGCGCTAATGTAGCCGGCTAACTCAGATGAATTGATTAATAGCGGGATTTCATGCTAATATTTCCACAGGGCCACAAATGATTGGATTTCACATCAGCGCTGGCATATGGCGCTCATTTGACCAGTCTGCACATGTACAGCTCAAACTGTCTGCTGTGTGATGTGCTGTAACCTTGAATGGAGTTGGTGGAGCTTGTGACAGATTATAAATAACTTTGTACACTTGTTTAAAAGTGCCCCGTCGTGCATTATTCAGACATTTTAAATACTTTTGTCACTTTGTCACATTGGTATTTGATGTAGCATAACTTGCACTATGTAACTTTTCGGGTTTGCCACTTTCTTGTCTCCATGGAGATGCTGTCGCGTTGCCTGGAATGTTCAACGTGGCGTTAAACTTATCCATTTCCGTGGGGACAAGCAGGCAACAACATCAAGCTCCTGGTCAGGTCTTTGGAGAGGAGACCCTGCTCACACTAAGACGTTTTCAAGAGTTTTTTGAGCAATTTACTGCAATGCCACATATTCAAGTAAGACACAATGAATGCCCAACTTTGGAACATTCCAGTGAAAGCAATAACATGGAGACAAGCAGATGGCGCGTCCCACAACAGAAAAGTTACACTTGTGCACCTTTAAAATAATCTATGAATTTAAAATAAATAACAATAATTATAATGTTAAAGTAAATTTCTGTTCACACATGTGGTGAATGTTGCCAGTAGTGAACAAATGAGCTGAAGTTAAAGGTGCACTTTGTAACATTTCTGCTAGCTATTAGCAATTTGAGAGATGAAATGTTTTAGTGAAAGTGCACTGAGGGCACCAACTCATGACATCAGCAAATGGAACAGCCTTTTCGATTGCAGGATAACTCAAACATAAATGAAACAATTTAAGTCCATTAGCATGCTGGTTATTGTTGCTCACTGTCATGGCAACACTCCACTCTGGTCTCTGAAAGTTGTGAAAAACACTTATAAAATCATTGCAGTGAATAATTAGGATGGAATGTATAAGGTAATTGAGGAATAACTTTGGACCACTGCATAAAAATGAAGATCTGTTTGCTAGTGTGGTATAATTACCATATTGATTTCATTCATTGATTTCATTTGGTCTTACATCGAATGTTAGCTAACTGTGCGCGTATCATTTGGCAGTAAGGAGCCCAGCCAGCAGAGGGTGAAGAAGTGGGGCTTCTCTCTGGAGGAGGCCCTTAAGGACCCACTGGGGCAAGACCTCTTCCTGCGCTTCCTCGAGTCAGAGTTTAGCTCGGAAAATCTGCGGTAAGCTCTTCACTGTTGTAAATAAATCATGAGATGGTTTCAGAGAGGATAAGATATAAAATTTAAGAGGTATTTGGTCCTGTGGCTTCTGGGGTAAGACTTAAGAACATGCACTCTAATACAGACTGTGTGGTCCAATCCAGCCACTTTATGACAGACCAACCTAAGAAGCTGAGTTCACATGACAATTTTCTGTTTCTTCTGGCAGATAACTGTTTAAAATAAGAACTAGTGAGCCTGTTTTGAAACCAGTCAGAGAAGTGTTAACGTTGATTAGCTTAAAAACCTCTGAAAACCATGATGAATATTCTGAAGTCAGTGTGTATTAGTTTAGTTTGACTTTCCTTTTTACAAACATGAAACACTTTATAATCTGCCTGTATCTTTGCGCACAGACACATTCCAAATAGCTGATTTGGACATGTCTGGCTGCAGGCGAGACACCCCAATCATCTTTTCACTTCCAAAAATATCTCTCGGTGCGATAATTTTGTACCTCCCCAAAATTACACACACCAACTCAAAAATGTACAACATATTTGGAAAAGCGCTACGGTCGGCCATCAGATAAAAAGAAAAAAAGTTCCTGGCTACAGCAGTTTGTACGCTAGCTGAATACAAATTAGCCTAGCGTATGTAGGAAAGCGATTCTAAATTGCCGCTAGTGTTACCTTCATATTACAAAGCCCTATCTATATCGACGTAGCATGCTTTGATGGCTATCGTAGCGTACCCCCCAGGCTAGCAGAAAGAACAGCGATAAGCATTAGCGGTTTGATAAGTGTTGCCCTTATATTAAAGCTATTCTTCAAACAGACGTCCATGCAGTTACTTTGAGGTTAATAGGCTACGGCTGCGTCCAAAAGCATGGAGGAGGGAGCATGAAGTGTCCTTATCTTGCCCCTTAGGCCTTTCCTATGTCCTCCTTCCTTGCTCTGGCTTCCTAGTTACTCGTGATGTTTATGTGTTTTGTCTTTTTGTGAGTGTAGTGCCATGAGAGAATGACTTGACCGCACAATATTTCACATACTGCTATCAATAGGACATTTTCAGTTTCAGTTTTCCCCAGATTTAAAACTACTAATCCGTACGTCTATATTTTATAATCCAGTCCTATAATTTTACCTTGTGTTGGTATTAGTTGTGTTTATTTTATACATTTACATTATACATTTTATTACCGTATCTTAAAGAAGGGGGTATTTCACTTCTGTGGGGTATTAACTGCTAACACATAACATATTTAGATCACCATTTTACCTTTTACTGATTTTAAAATGCTATATTCACCATAACATGTATTAATATATGTTATAAGTTTCACGTTGGTTTTTGACACTCTGAATCTCCCCTCCCTTTGCTCTCCGCGCTCTCACTCCCCCTTCAGAGCGCTATCACAGCACAGTCAGTGGTGCCTGCAGGGGTACACCTGTACACACTGTGTACACTTTGGATTTCCCCATTGAATCCAAATGGGTCTCCCAAGTTACACATGGAGCAGCACCTCAGTGATTATTGACCACATTGTTCACCTCTAAAGAGGGTCAGGTGCTCCTCAGGATCAGGACTATTCAAACCTGCTGTTTCTGAGATTGGATACACAGGGGACCTTTTGTCCCTCCTGTCCCAGCACACACAAGACAGGCTCGTTTTAAATGTGCCTGTGCAGTGAGACTTATGAAGCACAGAGCACCCTCTTCTCACTGTCACCCAAACACCAGTCCTGCCGCCATAATAACTCTAGAAAACAAGTGCGCACATTCAATAACCA
>KN481103.1:0-11251 GCA_000787095.1 Periophthalmodon schlosseri
ATGATGTTACACATAGAAGCAGTGTGTATAAACCAGAACCAGATAAATCAGAAGCTTCCAAAAACATGACATCATCATCTGGGTTTTCCCAAATTGTCATAGTAATCTTACTGTATGTAAACTTCTGACTTTGAAGAAAGTAATGAAAAATTGTCTAAAAAATCCTTCTCTCTTTATTCTGGCATTTAGCAAATAGAAATAATTTTGGTAATCCTAGTTGACCTAAAAGAGGAAAAGTTTAGTCTAATTTCATGTCAGACAGTGAGAAAATAAAGTATGTGTCTTTTTATATAGTGTATGTAAACTTCTGGTTTCAACTGTACATAGAGGTAATGCCATTACTGTTACCTAGCAACCAATAGTTATGATAAGACTGATAAAAAATAAATTAACAACACCTTTATTTGGTTAAATGAAAGTTGAAACTGACAGAAAAAATGTGTTGGCTGCATGAAAATTGTCCCTTCATTTTGGATGGAATTTTATGATGACATAGGTTGAGGCAGGCCCGTCGACAGAAATTTGGGAGCCCGGGGCAAGAAACCTCACACGGGATCTCCTCTAATATAAATGAATAGGGAGAGGTTCCAATTCTGAGCCCCTGAGATTCTGTGGATCAGGATAACAGACCCCTTTGTCCTCAGCCACTTAACTTGTGTAAAACTATCATATATATTTACCACAGGTACTATCCTCCCCAAACCAAGTCATAATTAGAAAACCATGAAAATCTGCCATATTCATTTTAAGCCTTAAATTCAAAATAACTGTTTGTTTAAAATGTCTACTGGCAACAATGAGGAGCCACATGAATAGCTGAGTAATTACTACTTTGAAGCATTCAAATAAAGGGTAATGGTTTAAATTATCTTATTAGTGGAGATTAGTGACAGCTGCAATCAATGTGCTGTGAAATTAAATGTATTATAAATTCTTTTAGATGTGATTTTGTCATCTTTCAAAATTGTGAAAAGAAAAGAAAGTGGGTGGAATTATTATTTTTTTTTAACTTAAAAAGGATTAAACCAATGGTATGTGGGTTGCAAGATTAATTGCAGTTTGATTGTTTCAATTATTTAGGCAATATAATGTCTTCTGCATTGAACTAAATGTCCTTGTGTCTCCATGGGGTGTTATTCTGTGTAAAAGCTTCTTCAAAGCTTCTTCAGTTCTGGTCAGATTACTGGTGGACACTGCCTTATATCTGTCTGAAGGGAGGAGCTAACTATACTGAAACTAACACACCCATTGTCTACAGTTTCTGTTTGTTGGCTAGGTCTATTTAGCTACACCAAGTGCGAACTGTGCCTAATTTAGCATAATCATTCAAGCCCCTAACAGCTGCTTTCACACCTATTAGCAGCCATTAAGGCAGTGTCCACCAGTAATCTGACCAGAACCAAAGAAGCGGCTTGGATGAGCAACAAAATGTCTTCACTCCAATAATGTTTTGTTCAGTTGACAGATTTTATATTTCCCTTTTACTTAGCATGGAATGTTCCATAGTATGGCATGAAACATAGCTATCAATTTTTATTTTTTCCAGAATTTGCTTAGCTCTAGTACCTTCTGTTATATTACATTGCCAAGCTTCTATATACTTTGAATCTAATTCAGTCCTCCATACTAGAGCACCGTAGTCCATCAAATATTCCCATCACATGCAAAGGTCAAAGTTTAAATTCATCAATTTCGAGCTGACTGCCCCCTCCTTGCCCTCCCCCATTTCTGCTCACCCCATAGAGCACTGGTTTTATTTTTTACGATACTTTTAGACAGGCAGTGAATGGGGCATCTCGCTGTGCACAGTTAGGAACGGTAATTGTGTAAGCAGTAATTGCGATCCTCTGCATCTGCTTTGGAGAATAGGGAGCAGCATTGGTCAGGACCCCCGCTGTCATGGAAACACACTGAAGTCTATCCTGGAACATTGAAGCACTGTAGCGGACATGTAAACCACTCAGAAGATATAAACAATGTATTATAAGAAATACAAAAGCTTTTGTGCTAAACTGATTTTGAGTGTCCCCAAATGAACTAATAAAGGCATTTGAAGTTCATGGAAAGGACAGGCTGAAAAATGCTTTGTTGAAGTTATTTATAATCTTATACTTGCTTCAATGTGGCTATAAATAAATACAAACATAATATTGTTTAGTGCCTAAGTTAAGTTGAATGTTCCTTCAAAAAGGTAACTTTATGCACAGTTAATACTTTGCCATGGATGTCATCAACATTCCCTGGGGGTGCGATGCTAACTGTAGGCACTGCTCTGTCTGAAGCTTTGTTAGACTTTAATCTGAGCTTTATTTTAAAACAATCTGACCATAAATAACTGATTTAGTTGGAACAAAAACAGGAGAGATGATTTTAGTTTACTGTTAGTCCCTCCAAATAACATTACAGTCACAAGCTAGCTAGCATTTGCCAACAGTTTTCAGTTAATCACTCTCACCATTTTGTTTTTAATCAAACACCTAAACTGGACCATGAGCGCTCGTATTGATCACAGGCTCCTGAAAATGTGTTTTTTAAAATACATTTTGTATTTTTTTCTTGAGTTTTCAGATGATCATAAAACTTTTTTGGCTGTTTGCTAATATTTGCATCGTGTCACCATGGTAACTGCTGAACATTCCACTATACACATACATATTGAACACCCCCAGCGTGATGTCACTGCAAAGTATCAATCTCACATATGAGCCCTTTGCTCTGAATGTGATTTAGTTTTTAGGGAATTTTTAAAGCACTTCCGCAATCCAGGAATTAAGGCTGGTACTGTCAGCATGCTAGTTGTTGTTAGCATTACCATGATGGCAAAACTCTGTCCTCTGAGAGTAGTGAATAGTGCTTATAAACTCATCATGGTGAATAATTAGGACGCTCTGAATGCATAAGGTAAGTGAGGAATAACTTTGGACCACTGCACACGGTTTAAACTGAACTAGTTCTGTTTTTCACATTTTTAAAATAGTAAAAATCAAGACAGCACCTTTAAGAACAAATTGCAGGTAGAATATACAGTAGGAGAAAAATCCTACTATTTCATAATATTAATCAGACTGCATCTATGCAGGCCCTAGTGGCAAATACCCTGTTTAAACCACCTGATCACTCTCTCTGGTCGTCTTTTAGTTGTCAGATACAGCGATAGGAGATGGGAGAGGTAGGCTATTCCTCACTTACTTTATGCATTTTGAGCATCCTTATTATTCACCGCAATGAGTTTATCAGCGCTTTTTACAACTCTCAGAGACCAGAGCGAGTTTTGCCATGACGGTAAAGCTAACCATGACTAGCCTGCTAACACGCACTTCCTGTCTTAGATTAGACAGTACACAGTTGACTTATTTTTAGCTCAAGAGCTGCTTATACAATATATCTGCACTGGGGCAAGACGCATTTTGCTCAAATACATGGACCAACCAACTATTCTTCATTGACCACTCTCTCTGGGCCTCCTCCGACTCTATTTTAAAAGAGTTTATTACTGATGCGGTGTAGATGGGAAATCCCAGGTCGTCTTTTAGCTTGTCAGATACAGCGATAGGAGATGGGGGACACAGGTGTGATTGAGAGAGGCACGGGGCCATCTTTGGGGCCTGACATCTCGTAGTGGCAGATTTAAGGACTAAAAGGAAGCAGCAGACAGAGGAGTGATCTAGTATGCTGTTTACATGTCGGGCCGCTATAGCCGCACAGCTGCAGTTTCTGATGGGAAGACACTTGTTTCTGGGCACAGGGACTGAATTGGGGGATGCTGCACTGTAAAAATCTAATTTAATATTTACAATTATTAAAGATTGAAGTTAATGTAATGTAATGTTAATGTAATATCTGTGTAATCTTTAGGTAATTAATAAAAATAATTAGATTAATTTGTGTTTTAAGATTAAGATTTTGAAAAATTGCAAAATCATGAAATCTAGTATTATTATTATTATTATTATTATGAAACAAGTTTACTCCTGACCTTCTTATGAGCAGTGCAGAATTATTGTGCAATTGAACAGCTGACGTTGTAAAAAAAATATCATTATAATTGATACTATTACATATCTGTACAAATGTAACAGAAGGCAGTTTACAATTTCTTAAATAACAATGAAAATGTAAAGAGCTTCCCTTGTTTGAAAGACTAGTAGTCCCTGCTCTGACTTTGATTAATGTCATTTCAAATCGTAATTGTCCAGTGTGTGCAAATTATTGAGATTTTATTTTTTGGCCATATCGCCCTAGTACGTCCTTAGCCTTAAAAAAGTCAAGTGAAGAAATGCTTCATTCACAATGAGCAAACAGTTTACTAAGAATCATCCTGGCTTGTTAACTGTTTAACGATGAAAAGTCTGTCTTGTTTATGTTCAGGAAATCAGTGTCGAAAACCAATTTTATTAGTTTTAATGAGACAAACAGTTGTTCATGAGGAAGAAAATCATGATTTTTTTTTTTTGATTTTTTTTTTCAATTTAACTCAGCCCTAAAATAAAATCAAATGTATTATAAAAATGTAGAAATGTGTTTGTAAGTTAGTTCTATTTGTTCTTCCATCTGTGAAAAGTATCCCGTTGTAGTATGAGAGACAAAATTGAAAATCGTGATTGTTCAATATGAGGGATGTTTTTTGTCATATTACCCAGCCTAGGATATACTCATAAAATATACTTATAAAACATGTAGTGCTTGTAAGTTCTATTTGTTCTTCCACCTATGGTCCATTGTAGCCTGAGAGAGGAGGAGGGCATTGACTGACTCACACTTGTCTGTGGTTTGCGGTGAAATCAGTGAAGCGTTCCCCCCCCTCTCGGCACAGAGCTCTTAATTTTTAATGCTAATACGATAAATATTGAATGCTTTCGTATCATCCTTATTTTATATGGCCACCTGCTGGGCATAACTGTCGCCGCGCTTGGCTTTTTCTGATTTATTTAACGTTTTGAATTTCCTACTGAAAAATCTTGAAATCTTTGAGCGTAGATTTGTCGCGTGGGCCCTAAGAGGAAGAAAGAACTAAAGTCTCATATTGAGATTAAACCACGCTCAATTTAAAGTTCACAAGTTTCAATATTTCAACTCAGTGTGATGCTTTTGGGGCAAGTTATAAGATCGGGAGCTATAGTGAATAAATGGACAGGCTTTCGTTGTTCATTCTTCAAAATGTATATGATTTGAAGTAAATTCAATCTTACTACAAAAACTACACTACACTACATGATCACTTAAATGAAACATAAAAAATAAAAATATATAATAAAATATTAAAGTGTGTTTTTGATGACGAGTGACTATCAACTAATCAATTAAATAATTTTTTGTTGTAAGTAACAATCTATGACTTTTGACATTCACCATATTTCCATTACTTGTTTCCAAGTTTAAAATTACAAGTATAAAATGAATGAGAGAGTACATAACAGTAAAGAGCTGACTGTTTTGTAGTAGGCCTACATTAAGTTATTGCAAATAATTATTAAGTTTAAGTAACTGCAAATGTACCAATAATACAGGTGTCAAATTTGCCTGGCAAATCCAGAATGACATCTGTCTGTATTTTTTATGCAGATTGATATCAGTCTGGTCCCCACGTCCTCTGTTGCATCTCAATTCTGGCCAAACATGATCATGCAATCAGATCTGTTTTTTTCAGTGACACGTGAAATGAAAGAGCTCATTGGTGACCTATGATTTACAGATAAAATTACACTTCTCCCGCTTCAGATTAACGGTTTAGTGCTTCGCTCATTGATTCTGCAGAAATCTCCAATGTTTTTCAGCCCTCTGTCATATTTTTTCCTTTATCTTTTCGGACACGGACAAACCATGCGTGCCAATCCACCTGTCAATCATGCCCATCTGAACTCGGGGAGATTCACCGGTGACCAGACACATATCTTTGCAAAGTATTGAAGAAGTGTGTGTTTTGGATTCAAATAAAATGTACCCAATTCTTTTCATGTAAAGTTCAAGTAAAATTTGTCTTGCCCCAGCACAGATATATTGTAAATAATATGTAAATAATATGTAAATTGCAGCTCTGTGTGCGGCCTGCTTCTAATTACAAAGCATTTTTATTGTCCATGAACCAGGAAGTAAAGCTGGTGCACTGTTAGCATGCTAGTTGTTGTTAGCAGTGCCATGACAGCAAAACTCTCTGAATGCTGTGAAAAGTGTTTATAAATAGGGGTGGGCAATCTTGACAAAAAAAAAAAAAATAATAATAATCATTTTATACTTACACTGTTCCTCCGTCCAACCTTCAGTGTTGATTCTGAGTATAAAGTGGACGATATTTCTCCTTTGGGAAGTGCAATATCAAGTCCAGTTTTTGTGATTTTATGCTGTTATAGCAGAGTTTAAGAGGTTAGCGAGTTGGCTCAGGGATATGGTGGACCTCACGGCTGAATCAGACTTATTGCCGATCTAACTCTTGTGCCATGAATAATTAAACAAGTTACATACATACCATCCACCTCATATTTTCCACAATATGTCATCATGATTTTTAATATTAGTTTTAGTATTGATTAGTAACAGTATTATTTGTCAACCCTAGCAGTAATATCTAAAGTAAGTAGTAGTAGTAGTAGTAGTTGTAGTAGTTGTAGTAGTAATAATAGATTCATAGTCAAATACTACTCAATTTGAAACACTATCCCTGCCTGTATAGCACTGTAGTAGTAGTAGTAGTAGTAGTAGTAGTAGCATATTCCACTTTTATTATCAAATACTGCTCAATTTGAAACACATCTCTGCCTGTATAACACTGTAGTTGTAGTAGCAGTACCAGTAGTAGTAGCAGCAGCAGCATATTCCCACTTTTACTGTTAAATACTACTCAATTTGAAACACTATCTCTTCCCGTATACTATTTTTTTCCTATAAAGCATTAGTGAATCAAGGGTACTTTGAATGGCCTGTATCCCTGTAAGGTGTTTGTGCTTGCAGAGCGACGACACACCTCTCCCTTATGTTCATTTACCTCCAAAATCAAGATTCACGGCTTTATTTTGCGGCGGCCATATTGCTACTGCTGCTCTGTTTTTCCTCTGTGTTAAATGAATTAAATGGGCGGGCTGCCAGGCTCTAGCTATAGATTTGTATGGGATAATTATCTATGGACTGAAATTTGTGAGTACATAGGTTTTCCGAGCAGCTGTTTTAATGTCGCAATAATAACAAAAATGATTAATTCTGGCTTTTAGTGGGATTAAAAATGTGTTACATGTATGAACAACCTTACCTGAGTGGACTATAAAACAATGGGAGAATTAATCACTAGTACATTAGCAATAATAAGCTAAAATGCATACTGGAAATTTTAAGACATATATCATTATTTCTGGAGACCAAGACTCAAGCATGTATTGTATTTGAATGGAGCTATTTTTATTGCCCTCTTTTTGTCTCCACACTGCAGTAGCTTATTTGATTAGAATTTGTGATTGTCTATCCAGTCTTTTAGCCACAGCTGCCCTGGGACTGATAGATGGCACAGATTGACCACCATGTTTCCAACTGCCTAACACCACTGGACTGATGTACCAAGGTCCGTATGGCTGCAGGCAAATGTCACGGCGGCCATATTGGAACCCATTTGGAAACACTGTCCACTCATCAATATTAAAGATGACTTTTCACTGCAACCAAGAGCCAAGTCTTTAGACGTGTTAAGCTAAAGGTTTAGCTACAACTCAGTCACGTGCACAGTATCACCCAAATGCACGCACACATACTAAAATACATCAGGTTATGTACAAATAAATGAGGCCGAGTACAGACGAACCTAGTGAGGAAGAATCATCACAGGAGCCATCTGGGAGCAAAGAGCCGCCTGCCGCTACCAGGACACCCACACAGGACCCAGGGGAGAGATGAGGCCGAAACACCAACCCTCCAGCAGGAGCCCACGGGACAGCTCCCGACAGCCGCAGCCGACCATCGCTTCCAGGGCAGAGGGCTCCCACAGAGGAAATACTGAAGAGCCTAAAAGTGATAAAACAATGAGTTAAAATGTTATAAATACATAAATATACTAAATACATATAATAATAAACAAATAAAATAAATATTAATCAGAAGTTAAGCTAAAAAGGTGGGTCTTGAGCCTGCCCATAGATCAGGGCCATAGTACTAGAAATATGCCTCGCTGTGAGTGTGTGTCCTGACGTTTGGAATGACTAGGGACCTGCTGCCAGAGGAGCACAGGGTCTGTCAGTGGCTACACTCACCATACATGTTCTATCTGTGAGACAGGATGTGAACCATTTGAGAACAGCACCGGAGAGGCCAGGGTGTTTCCGGCAAGTTAAAGGAAGTGTGGTCTAATGTGTCAAAAGCAGAGCTTAGATCCAGCAGAACCAACATTGTTACCTTTTGTGAAACATACTTTACTCTAAAATCATTTAAAATCATTGCCAGCAGTCTTGGTCCTGTGGTTCACCCTAAAACCAGACTGAATGTTTTCTAAAATGTTGTGAGTGTCTAAAAATGCATTAACTTGGTTAAAAACAAGTTTTTCTAAAGTTTTGCTTGAAATGGTAAGTCAGACACTTTTCTGTTGTTGTTAAAATCATAGAAATTGCTCTTCTTCAGCAGGGGCCTCACCAATGCCACTTTAAAGGCAGCAGGAAAGACCCTTGTCTGAAGAGAGCTATTCATTATGTTTAATCTCCAAAAGATCCATAAAATGGCTTAAAAAATGGGTGTTGGAGTTGCATCTAAAAGATATGTGGTGGGCCTCACTGAGGAGAAAACTTTATCAAGAGTCTCAGCATTAACCAGGACAAAACTGTTTCCTCTGGTACAGACAAACACTCAAATGTGTTAAAAAAAGTATTTTGACAAGATAAAATATCACATCTGGTCGTGTTTATCTTCCCTCATGAAGTGGTTCGCAAACTGCTCGCAAAGGGAGTCAGTGGGAGTTAAATTAGTTGTTTTTTTTAATGAGGGTTGGAAAGATGGTCAATTGTAGAAAAAAGAACTTAAGGGTTATTTCTGTTGTTTGTGATGACTTTAGCAAAGTATGACTTTCTTGTATTTCTCACTGTTTTGTTATAAACTTGTTTTATGTACATTGTAATTTTATTTTTCCTCCATTTTCTTTCTGCTACCCCGCACTTTCTCTTCAGTTGTTTTAGTTTTGCAATTCTCCAGGGGGTGTGGGATTGACATGAGTCTTTATTAATTTCAGTAGGGCGACCAGGTCAAGGGCAGACTGAAGTTTACTGTTAAAATGCTAAAATCAGAGGAGGCAGGTAAAACAAGTGGAGGATGGTTTGCTAAAACTTCAATAAAATGTGCAGCCACTTCAGGGTCAGATGACACTTCCTCACAGTTCTCACAGAGGTCTCCTGCTGTATAAAACCAGAGATATTAAAAAACAGACAGCAGTGGACACAGCCAAGTCAACAACAAAGGACACAGTGGGCGGGCCATTAGGTGATGACCAGGTCCAGAGTGTGTGCCCTGTTGTGAGTTGGCTGGGTTGGCTGTTGGGTAAAATCCATATAATTAAGAAAATTTAAAAACTGGTTCGTGAGAGGGTCTAAAAGGTTATCTATGTGCAAGTTAAAATCAATGGTTAAAAAAAAAAATCATATTATAAGAATTGTGTAAAATTTATCAAAATTCTGAAACTCCGATTAATAACAAGGTTTAGTAGTAGATGAGCTTTAGGGAGAGATCGGAGATTATTGATGTTAATAGTAGAATTGTAGGAGGTTTTATGCATAGGCCGCACTCTGCTGATAATTGGACATGATAGATTTGAGTCTATTGGAACAGTGGATGTTAAGTGTGTGACGTTGCTGATTCCAGGGTGAGTTCGATGTTGTGTGAGAGAGTCAGATGAGTTTGGGTGTAAACGGTCCTTTTTGAAAAGGTCAGGTCTCTTGAAAAATGAGAGAAAATTGTCCACGTAGCGGATATTGTGAGATGTGCAGTGGGATTTGAGCCAGATGTGAAGTAGTTTCAAGCAGCTGTATTTGATGTCTCCAAAATGGGGTGGAGGAAGTGGTCCAGAAACTATGCACTTGTTTGAACTGTGGATTTTGTTGATGAGCGATAAAAAGTCATCCTTAAGTGTCTCCGATTGCTCCGATTGCAGCTGACGTGAACTACTACTGTTGAAACTGATGAGTGATGGAGCAAAATGGTGGGGGCGGAGTTTGTGATGTCCTTTACCGGAGCACCTGGGAGACAGGAGGAGTGGCCTTTGTGTACTCTCACGTGCCTGATGTCTGGACATAAAAACAGACCTCGGGACTTTTACTTGTGACATAACAATCCTTGGAAATTCAAAATCGCATGTAATTTGAAGTCTTAGAGGGAGCCGACTTCATCCAACAAGCGTGAATGAAACAAAATATAGCTCCTGATATGTTTTTGATGTGGGAACAATGTTATAACATGGCACAGCCATATGAAATGAATAGATCTAGAACCTTGTACTTATATGATAACCGCTATGCCATCTAAGCTTTTAGTTTAAATACAACAACAAAATAAATCCTATCTTTTAGTGTGATTACTTAAACCATTAGCGTTACACACCTACTTGACTCTTGGTTGCAGCAAAAACTCACCTCTAATGTTGATGAGTGGACAGTGTTTCTAAATGGGCTCCAATATGGCCGCTGTGACACCTGTCTGCAGCCATACAGACCTTGGTACATCAGACCAGGTGGCAGTGCATCTGGTCTATTAGCTTCAAAACTACAGCGATGACTCTACATGCCCCCATTTCAAATGACTGTTCAAATGATTGGAGTGGGGCCTAGGAGACACGAGGGCTGGCATTTCCACGGGCTGCTTATAATGGAGTTTTAGGGTTGTAATATAGATCAGGACTGTGGGGTTTAAGGCTAAATATGAATATAAAATCATGTCAAAAGATCATTGGCCTGGTATATTTGTAAAACAGCGCTCTCAGGTGGAGGGATGGGACAGATCTTGAACTGTTGTGCACATTATATTAGTCAGTCATATTTCATCATAAGATTTTTATAAATATAACATTTGTTAAAAAGGACACTTTGGTTTACAAAATGTACTAGTTCTGAAAAGAGTGACACAGATCTACCTTTGGCTAAATACACTGTAGTAGACTACAGGGCATATATATACATATTGCAAAATAGCAATAAATAAATAAAAATTAAAATTGGACTATGCCATTTTTCTGGTGGAGGGTCTGCCACCTGCTTTTCTTCATGGAGATGTTATTGCCTTCCCTGGAATGTTGCAAAGT
>KN481105.1:0-45547 GCA_000787095.1 Periophthalmodon schlosseri
AAATAATAGTCAACCCCTCTGAATTCAAAAAATGGGGGTGACAGATTGAACCAAGCCTTTTAAAAAGCTGGGCGGTCTTTATTAATTCAGTAATGGTAAATCCCGCCTTTTGCTTTGCAGGGAAATGCTGTTTTGAACACTCTGATGGTATGACTGGTCCATGACACGGTGGACCCCCGGGATCCATCTACTGTAAGTGCACTGTAGTCATCTGTTTGTCTTTATAGCTGCCATATTTCCTCCCACAGAGTCACTGTCTGTCTATGGAGCTGTGTGAGTCAGTCAATCATCAAACCAGCAGAGCCAATGATGAGATACAGATGGCATACGATGAACAGAATTAAATGTAGCTTTATATAATACAATGGCTCATATATATAAGACTAGGGGGCATAGATTAGCTTTCATATTGGGCATGGACTGCTCCTTAACTCATGCTTATAGGTGAGTTCACATATAGGGCAAGGCAGAGCAATTATCTGTAATGGTACTGTAATGTTATGAATATATGCAATCATGTTCCCTAAAGGAGGTCAAGAGTCAGAGAGGAGAAACAGTGTAGGGGTCTTTCGCCCAAGATACATTGGCAAAGACAGAGGCAAAGGTTTGGTCCTGGTTTTGTCCAGATACCATGACTTGATCCTATTCTAGTCCAGGTTTAGTCCCAGATTTTTACCTTTAAATAATATGTGGTATGTGTGCAAGTGTGAAGAGGCTTGTTGTAGATTTTTGTAGTAATAGAATTAGAGAAACCCACAGACCTATTTTGTGACATTTCAAATGATAATCTTCCAAAATGTATATTGAAATAAATTGACCTAGTATTTGATTTTAGGTATTCAGACACATCTTTGAGACATACAATAAAATGACATTTAAATATTAATTTAAAGTGGTTTGGAATATACCTGATGCATGCATGTCATTAGAGGAATATACAGTTTTTCATAATTTTATAAAAGAATCTTTGTGATTACAATTACACTTTTAATGCTCAAATTTAATTAAATGCAGTGGAAAGTGAAAATGTTGAAAGGTCATTCGTTATTACTTATTATTACACTTCCCCTTTTTAACTATTTTAGGAACTTCTATTTATAGATTTAGTTGTTGCAAATTAACTTGGCGTGCTGTGACGAGCCTCCATCTATCATCACTTATCACTTACTCATGTTTTGTTGTGGTCAGAGAAAAGGTGTTTTGGAGGAATCTGGCTCACATATGAACTATATGACTTTAGACAGTTAACCAAGATTAAATAAACAAATGCATTTGAACATGTGTTTACAGACATACCATGTAAAAATAATACAGGATGTACGTCATGTGTTTGCAAATAACCTTGTGACAGATGAGTCATTAAATGTTGCACTGTACATTTATTTCTATTGGAGATGAATGGGACACAATGAAGACAGTACAGTGCTCCCAAACGTAATCTATCTGGGTGAGTAGTCATGGATTTTTCGAGTCATTATAATCTTACTAATTAGTCTGTACTTTTAACTCCTAATGAGAAAACAGCGAATGCATAGATATTGAAAGAGTAACATTCTATCATATGAATGGCACAGTGAAGTCCGCAGTGTGTGCTACTGCTATATTTATACTTGTAGCAATGTAGGCCAGAATCCAGGTGTGGTCACCTGGCAAACACGTAGGAGCATGGAGAGGAACGATTACAGCCCAGAGACATTTACATGTCCTGGAAAAGGATTGGACAAACAGACAAGCACTGCAATAACAAATTCTAAGTGTTTTATCATAGTAGTGGCATGCCTCATGTATTAACTTAGTGAAGGACCCCCTCTGCTGGATGCCTCCCTCTTATCACAACTTGTTAACAGTAAATGCGTCATAGGAAGTAATTTTAAAGTGGTACTTGTGAATGTACAGTACATTTTTTTTCAATTGAGGTCATCACTGCAAATCATCAGTTTCTTTGTGATGTTATTGTATTTCATTTAAATGCCAGATGAGCTTCCTGCCTGGTAACCACCCTTATTTTATCTAATCTTGAGCTGAAAGTTGCACTAAGAGAGTACATTGACTTGTAACTGTAGCTGATTGTATACATCAATACTAAGAAACAATCCTATAGTGTATTGTTTTCACACTGATTTGGCTTATGTTCTACTTCAGATATTAATTCTGACACAAGTCTTAGTATTTATCCAAGACTGGGACTGGCACATGGAGACCATTGGCTTGTGTGAACTACAAGCTGTACACAATGACAGACATACAGTGTTCAGTCATTAAAGAATACATACAATACATTGAAACTTACCTGTTGCCAATAGTCACTTACCTCGCCATGTCATTTTATATCCTCCAATTCCACTTTCTCTTGTCGGTTTGAATGGCGCTGTTGTGTTGTACAATGGTGTCCGGTACTTCATTGTATTGATGTCCCCAAGGTTGTCTCCCTGGTATGTGTTTGTGTTTGAGCGCTGGAGGAGTTATGAGATGTAGATGCCACAGCCCCCTTCGCCTCTAGCTTCTCTCTCTCTCCCTCCCTCCCTGTCACTCTCTTTTTCTCTTTCTCTGCCTCTCTCCTCCTGAGTCTCTCTCCCTCCCTCTCTCTTTCTTCCTCTCCTTCTGTCTCTTTCTCCCTCTCTCAACCTCCCTCTCTCTTTCTCTCCCTCTCTCTCTCTTTAGTCTTTGCAGTCACTATGAGCTGTTCAGTGCCACAGTCATTACCGTGACTCAACATGCTGCCCCCTCACACACAGAGGAGAAAAGAGAGAAGTCTGCGGAGGATCTTTCCTGTAAGTTGTGAAACGGCTCAAATAGTGATATATAAAGTGGCAGTAGCGACGTAGGTAGGAACACACCCAGCATGACAAAGCATCTTTTACATCCTCATGAATTTCTACCTCAGTGTTTTTTATGATAATGAAGTGATGTGGAAACACCTGCACTTTCTCTTTTAAATGTGAGAACACTTTGTCATAACAAAACTGAATCATTTTGCTCTCACAGTCTAAGCACTGGTAAATAATAAGAGTATTTAAACAATTTGTTTCACAGGCCTTTCCATGAGTTTCAGAAGGTTAAAAAATTAGGACCATTGCCATAGTGATTATTAACAATCTAAAATGAAATGTTATATCTTTGGAATAGAAAAAAAAACTCAAAATCTTGCATATAACAAGAAGCTGACACCCATGAATAAGTACTTTTTGTGCCGTCCAAACCCCAGATAAATCAAAACAAAAACATACTTAAAAGTGATGCTTGACTCCCAGGAGGTAGATCATTATAATATTGATTAGTTTTGTAAAATTAAATAAGTCAGACTCTTTAAAGCAATAGTAGGCTATTACCAAGGAAATATGGCTTAGTTAGTCTTATTTAGTGATAAAGTATTTTGTTTGTTGATGTGTAAGCCCTGCCTACTAGTTCTAATTATAGCATAAAATTCCCAATGCTAATTAATACCCTGTACAAAAAGGGATGGTACTTTGCTTTTATAACATGTATTAGATTGATTGACAAAAAAAAAAAAAAAAGTGTAATTCTGGCACAGAAGAAAGATGGTAGTGTTTTTCCTTGTCTTGAGTTGATTATGATTCACCAAAGCTCTCAAGTGCTTTCTGTAGAAATCACGTTATTACCAGAACAAAATGGCTAATGTGCACTTCCTCTTAGAGACACATGAACGGGGAAAATCCCGTGCTCTGGGTAAAAGGTTGAAACAGGAGCTTTGTGGTGAGGGCAGGTGAAACTTTCAATGAGGAAGAATCTACATTCCTCAGCTGTGACTGGAAACAGCAAGATGGTGTCAAAAGTTAACACAGAAGGAGACTGGGCATGTGTGGATTTCCCATAATTCATTGCTGTTAGGTGAGTCAGCTGACCACACTGTATGAGTCAGGAAGTGAAGCATGAGCGGTAGTGTGTGTAACCCTTCACCCATATTATTATTAGACCCTCTTCATTTTCATCACCAACTGATAACTCAATGCACAGATTCAGAAAGCTCTCCCAGCCAAAGTGACCTACGCTTAATATGTCTAGTCAAACTAACTGCAACTTGTCATGGTTTAAAAGGCACTGTTAGCTCGAGGGCAGGGCTGCAGTGCATATGCATGTATAAATTTAAGTCTTATATTATTATTTAAGTCTTATCTCCAACAGCTTGCTTCTTTTGGTTCTCTACTACATTTGGGGATAATAGGCCTATATAATGGAGAAAAAATAAACCTCATTGCTCATTATTTCTGTCAGAGGAAAAAGTAAACCCTGGACAAAATACTATCCACTATATTGTGTGACTTGTAACTCCAGCTAGTCATACAAAGATACCATTTCATTGTTTCAATAAACTTGTTACCCACAAAAGGCAACCTGACGCTTGAGATTGTGCCTGCTGCCGTGGACTCAGCCACAGTCCTGCATGGTATTTATCTGAGCACTCCAGCAAATAGCCCCACTGACCAACATCCTGACCATTGCAGCCTATTACACTCTCTAATCCTTAACAGATGTCAGAAACAACTTTTCTGTACAGAACAAAAACATCTTTTCCTCCTTTTTGTTGCCTTGCTTATTTGTAGTTATTTGGTTTAGAATGAATGAATCCATTTACTTATTTAAAAGGTATACTGTCTGGAGAGTCCGCCACCTGCTTGTCTCCAGTGAGAAGTTATTGTTTTGCCTGGAATGTTCCAGTTTGGCATTACATTTATCCATCTCCTTAAAGACAAACAGATGACACCAACAGGACATGTTACATGTCAAATCTGTGTAGAGCTGAACCCGCTCACAGTAAGTACACAAGTTTTCAAGGTATTTTTTTAGCACTTGTTATTGAATAAGTGTAAGCTACATAAGGAAAGTTACATACTGTCAATTTATAGTAATTTTTAAAAATTAATAAAGATTTTTATTATAGCATTTTTATTATAACATTTGCAAGACTACAACTGCTATCAATATGGACTCACAGATCTATATAGAGAAACTGTTATTGTGAGGCGTCACTGTATCCCTGGGGTGCTGCAGACCAGGCGACAGAAAAACATCTATATTATGTAATGACAGACTGAAGAGTCGAGAGCTGCGTCCTTGGTAACTATCACTACAGCAGCACCAAAGGAAAAGACACAGTTACATAACCACACATTTACTGCATTAAAGAAGAAGAAATATTAAAGGACAGGTACACATGTTGAAAAGATCTGGATAGAGGCCAAAATTAAAAGGGTTTTTATAACATGAACATAACCACTATATCATAAGGCATGAAGGACAGTTAAGGTAAGGACAGGTTTAATGGTAAACTGTCATACTATAGATGTTATAACACGGTTCATGGTTAATTACTGTACCAATCCAGAAGAAACATTGTGCACCTAATTACTAAAAAATGGCTTACTAAAAATCACTTCTAAGGCTAATCATTCATCCTCACTGCTTGAGGAGAAATACATAGCTTCACAATTCTGTGCAACACACATGTTGTGTTTATAACATGTGGTATATGAAAAAAACTGATTGGATTTATTATGACTGTTTGAGGTCAAGCCTTTCAAATGTTTCCAGGATATATGTAAGTAGTAGCACAAATGCAAATTGCCGCTCAGCTTTGGAAAAATGCAAAAGTGGTTTCCATGAACCAACTAAAACAAATGTTGGAGAGTCTGTTTGTCCATAAGCCTAAAATAAAATGCCATGAAGTGGATTTGAATAGTGACGTGTGTGGTGCACTCCATTATGGGATATCCCAGATGAACCTTGTTAATTATCCAGCGAATACAGCACTGCATATTTTTTAGAGTGCTAAAAAAATTATATGTGATGTCCTCCTGCACTCACTTCAATGAGGTTACGTAACATGCAACTCACTTCACCTTTTAAATAAACATAAAACATAATATAACAGACAGCTAATTCATCTAGAGTAAAAATCTACCATACTTACACTGAAGATAAGCTTATAAATACTTTACATTTAATTCCAGAGGAAGTGTCAATAGTATGGCAAAAGGGAAGTACTAAAAATGAATCACTATTATTTGAAGCCCTATTCTGTTGCTAGTCAAGTTCACACTGTAGCCTATATTGTAGTAGGGCGCCGCACTGTTCATTCCTTTAGAGTTTGTCATCAATACTCTCTTTGAATAGAAAGGGTGAAGCTGTTGGTTGATCAAAGTTTGACAGATGACACAGAGGAACATGAGCAACTCTTTGTAAAACAAAGAATTAATCAGTTCAGTCTCAGATATCTGACCTTTCACTCAGCAGACTGAGATATGTTATTGCATGTTTAAGATCACGTAGACCAGTCAAATAACTAACATGCCTAATAGTGTTAAAACACACTTAAGTAATAAATGAGTATTCATATACACATTTTACATGGTACAAAGAGATTTGGTATTTTGGATAGCATAACATGTTTGAATGACATTTGTCAGCATTTAAACTTTATTTATGAAAGAAATAAAAAACATAGGCTACATACATATATTTTATTTTGTTTGTGTACACTTGTACGCTCCCAGTCGGGCAATTTGCCAATTCATTTTTGCCAATTCAGGCTTTTTGGGGTATGTTTTTGTCTAGGGCATCACAATTATAAAGCATTTTCTCTTTTATGTTTATAAGATATTGGGTGCTATGTTCATGTAGTACTGCATTGCAAATTGCTCAGCGTTTCTGGAATCTGCAGACACTCTTTACAACCACCAGAGGGCAGCAACTCAATTAACAATTGAAAACAGTAGCTTACCAAACTGGTCAAGTTTTCAATCTGTTTGGCCTTTTTACTCAGGTCTTATTCAAGTTATAGCTTTGTAAAATGCAAAAGAAAGTACCATAAGCATGGTGTGGTTAAATAAAACACACATTTATTGAGGTAAGTTATCCATGCTCCATAGTCTTTAAAAGGTAGTTTAATCTTCACACAATAATTTAAATGAAACTCAAAACTTTGTTGCCTTATTCCTGTGTGTCCATTAACACCTGATACATGTACAATAATAGTGACTCTAAGGCACATATTAAAACAATTGATCACACAAATAATAAATGCATTCTAACTAAATAAAACTCCTAAATTTCCAATTAGTAAAAGATACTGTACTGTTTTATTGGGTTTTGGCATAGTTGGTGGTAGAAAGTGTTAGTGTAGGTAAACAAAGTGATTTTCACAGTAAAAGTGTCTTAAAGCAGTGTCCAGTATTTCAGCTGTAGTGGACATATGCATCAACCAGGAATAATAATGACCACTTGCCTATTATTGGTCACAGCATAGAGATTCTCTGATTCAATTGTTAGGTATCCCTATATGTCATAGAACTAAATGCTCCTGCTCATTTCCCAGCCTCCAAAACAAAATGGTCACTTGCTGTTCCCTACCCATTTGCAAGTACTATTGTGATCTGTCTTTCTTTAGCCTTTCACTGGTCACAATGTTATACCTGATTTGTGTAATATCCTACTTCATAGAAAAACAGCAGTCCTTGTACAATCTTCATCTCTTCATCTCAACCTCTAGTGCTCATGTTATCCTGCCAAGATAGAGGCAATAGTAAATATTACAATAAACACATAAAAAGAATTCTTCTAATGAATTTCTACCATTTTTAAGTCTTATTACTGCATTCACTATTATATCTTTCCCCCAAATGTTTTGGATCTCACACTTGTTGCACAACATGACTATTGAGGAAGGTCAGTATGTTGAAGCCACACTATTTAAGATAAAAATCTACTTTTGCAAGAAACCTTCAACATTAGAAATACCCAATGTAGCGAAGATAAACTCTTCTATAAATGGCAATTGCAAAGTATTATTGACAGCAAAAAATATAGCACTTTTAATATTGCACTATTTCTGCAATTTTCTGCTGCTGTTACTTATACTAACGACATAGATATATACATAAATGCAAAAGTAACTCACCACCTTGGCTTTGTTCACACACTGCATGTAGGCAGAGGCAATGCCAGAGCAGGACAGAGTCTTCCCTGGGTTTTCTTGATAACACTTCAGGATCTGACTCTGTAGATCCCCACACACTGGCTGGATATTAAAACGACTGAAAAGAAGACATAACATAAAATCTATAGTTTCCTAGAATGTTGTTCCATTTGACCAGTACTATTGTATAACTTACGCAAAACGATTGAGTGTCTCTTCTTTGCTTTTCTGGAAACTGTCACCAGTCACTTTGTAAAATTGAGCACACTAAAAGAAATACATGTTAATAAAGATATTTCATTTGATAATACAAAATTATAATAATTGTACAACAATTGTAAAACTATGGACAACTATTCAACACTATTGAATTGGTGAGAGTAATTTAAAGGTAACCATTTTTAGATACATTATATACTGTAATACCCAGGACCAACTTAGGATAAATAAGATCACTTTTGAGAATTGAACCCATCCATAGATAACTGTAACTGTTTACAAATTTATACATACTTTTGATTCTAATTTCGCAATATGTTCCTTGTAGAGAGTGTCACGTTTCTCCATCTCTTCCTCTCTCATCTCCAGTTTATGAGCCTGTGTGAGTCCAAGAAATACACAAAGATCATGAAATCTGAAGAGCATTATTTTAAAAACTACTTCAGCCCAACAACATTGCAGCAGTTGGAGAGAAGGTAAAGAAGATAGAAACCGCATGCAATGATAATACCCGCCTTACCTTAAGTTCCAGCCACTGAAAGAAGCCACATAGGCAAGAGAGAGAAAAAGGGACGATCAGAGAGGAGAGACTATTGTCATGTATTGGAGTGATCCTTGCACAAATACATGCAATTGTGTGGTTGAATGCTCACATAAAGCTGCACCATCAGTTTCTCGTCTTCTGTCTTCATGCGCTCCTTGGCGATGGACTGGGTAAGGTTCTCCATGTAAGCCGTTTTCTCCGCCTCCAGTGTCTGCTTCACTTGCTGCTCCACCTGGGCCTGAGCAGCTGCCTCTGCTTCAGCTATGGCGATCGATCTCAGCTCCTCCAACCTTTCAGAATACAGCAAAACATTAAAAATATGCACTTTTACCACAGCACTTATGTTGAGGGTAGGTTCTGACAAACAAAGATAAATTAAACACAAACTGTTTTTTTTTTTAAACATAGGAAAGGGTAGTTGTTCACAAAAATAAATAAATAAATAAATATGAAAAAAAAAATATATACTGTTGAAATATTAATTGTTAAAGCTACAAGGTCTGATACTGTGTTAGTTTTTATAATGATACATTTCTTTACTCACTGTTTTTGCAGCACTTGTCTTCTCTTGGTGATCTCTTCCTCCAAACTCAACTCCAACTCAGCTTTAATCTTCTGCCTCAGCCTGTTCTCGATCACTTCAGGAGGGACCAGTTCAACTTCAGGGAGAGTAAAAAAATTTCACTTATGAATGCAGGGCTAAAAAACTAAATAAATTTGGCAGTCAACAAAATGGATCCTGTCAAATATTTGTATTAGTACGTATTTTGTTTATAACATTTCTTTAGTTATTCTTCAAAGCTGAGAGAATAACCAATGAATGATAGACGCATATTTAAGATCAAGGACGTTTTTCTACTTTTTAGTAACATTGTTCAAATCAGGGTTGTGAAGTGAGAGCGATCAAACCTGGGGGCTCCGCAGTGACAATCGGTTCTTCTTCAATAGGAGTGGGTGGAGCTAGGATCTCAGTGGCCTGTTCAGGGAGTGGGGTTGGTTCTGGTGCCTCGGCAGTGGCTTCTGATGGTACTACGCCTAGGTCCACTGCAGGAGCAGGCTCAAGTGGAGGTTCATGTGGAGATTCGAAGGACAATACAGTGGATGTATCTTCAATAGTGACAGATGGGACAACAGGTTCAGAGGTAGACTCGGCAGGTGGTGGTACAAGCTCAACTTCAAGTGTCTCAAGAGGAGTGGGTGGGACCTCAACAGTAACTGGGGAAATGGGTTCAGAGGATGGAGCTAAAACGAGTGGTTCAACAGATGTAGGTTCTATGGGAGGAGCTAAAGCAACAATTTCAACAGGTGTAGTTTCAGGAGGTGGAGTTAAAAGTGGTGTGGCCTCAGTGGATGGAGTTAAAAGAGGTGTGGCTTCAGTGGATGGGGTTAAAAGGGATGTGGCTTCAGTGGGTGGAGTTAAAAGGGGTGTGGCTTCAGTGGATGGGGTTAAAAGGGATGTGGCTTCAGTGGGTGGAGTTAAAAGGGGTGTGGCTTCAGTGGATGGGGTTAAAAGGGGTGTGGCTTCAGTGAGTGGGGTTAAGAGAGGTGTGGCTTCAGTGGATGGGGTTAAAAGGGGTGTGGCTTCAGTGAGTGGGGTTAAGAGAGGTGTGGCTTCAGTGGATGGGGTTAAAAGGGGTGTGGCCTCAGTGGATGGGGTTAAAATCAGTGTGGCTTCAGTGGGTGGGGCTAATATGACTGGTTCGACAGGTGCAGGTTCAGTAGGAGAAGTTAAAACTGCTGGTTCAACAGGTGTCATTTCAATGAGTGGAGCCAAATTTACATGTTCAACAGGTGTGGACTCAGGAGGTGGGGCTAAAACAGGGGTACTGTCAATGGGAGGAGCTAAAGTAGGGGATGGTTCAAGGGTCTGGGCTAAAATGATAGGTTCATCCAGTGTAAGTTCAGAGGGCGGGGCAAATATAGGTGTAGTCTCAATGGGTGGGGCTGAAATGGCTGGTTCAAGAGGTGTGGGTTCGGTTTGTGGAACCAAGATAGGTGTAAAGTCAGTGGTTGGAGCTAAAATTGCTGGCGGTGTAAGCTCAGGGGTTGCAGCTATGACTACTGTTTCGACAGGTGAAGTGTCAACAGGTAAAACAATTGGTTCTGAAAGTGTTGATTCGGGGCGTGATGCTAAAATGACTGGTTCAAGAGGTATGGATTCAGTGGGTGGGGCAAAGACAGGTGTACATTCAACAGGAGGAGCTACAGCAACTGATTCAACAGGTGTGGGCTCTGGGGGAGGAGTCAAATCAGAGGGTGGGCCAACAATAGCTGGCTCGATGGAGGGGGCAAGTTCTACAGGTGGAGACAGCATAGTAACCTCAGGGGTTGTTTCAGCTACAAGTGGAAAAGAGGGGGGTTCTGGTACAACAACTTGGGGAAGAGGTGCCAGCTCCATAACAGGTGGAGGAAGTGATGGTGGTGGAGGTACATCTTCTGTTATTGTTATGGGAATGGGACAAGCTTGTTCCTCATTACAACTTGGTGAAATTGGGTCAGTAATGCTAGGAAGTGGGGATGCAAGCTCTGGAGTTGGGGTTGGCTCTACAATAGATTCAATTACAGGAACTGGAGGGGATTCAATTGTTGGTGGTGGAGTTGGTCCCGGGTCGGCAGCCGGTGGAGGTAGATCTACAGGTGTTTCTATGGGCGCAGGTGGGGATGGTTCTATTGTGGGTGTGGGTTTGGGTTCAGGTGTGGCCTCTATACTGGGAGGGGGAAGGGAGTGAAACTTAACAGGTGGATGTGGGACTAGCTTAACAGGGGCTGGAGGTGCAGTGTCCAGTGATGGGGCAGCTGTAGTTGAGAAATCCTGACAGGGTGAGGGGGTCAGTAGTGGGAGGAGATCTTGGACTGAGGGTGGTGTTTCAGGTTTAGCAGGTCCGCTCTCTGTAGGTAGTGAAGTGATGACCTTTGGAGGCTGGCGCATTCGGTTTATGACTCGGTCTGAAAGCTGTGTGGGGGGGACAAAAAGTTAGTAATGATATAGCAATGTCCTATCTGTCTTGTTAATTACTTTAAATGATATATTTAAGGGTTAGATTTTTCATGTAAACAAAGATAATCTTCCATATGAATTACTAAAATAGATAATGCTATATGTGTGTGATGCATTTTTGGTTCAACTTTATCACAGCATAGCATAACAAAATATGTTCTTTGTAAAAAATCATCATGCATGTTTTTTCAGAAATTTAACTGCATTTATACACCAGTTTAAACTATCGCAGTATGATTATTTTCCCAAATCAATATATTAGCCTGCCCTACAGAATACTGTTATTTGTCAGGTTTGGCAATAGGTGTATGCCTTTTGTTTAGGGTCATATGGGGAAGGAAAGTTGTAAAGGTGAACTGAAAATAAGGTGGGCCAAATACTATCTGAAAGACCAAAACGGTATAAGTTTAAACAACCTTTACATGTTTGGGATAATTATACATTAAAGGCCTTATAGTATTATCATCTCCATAGTTTAATTAACAGAGACACGTGCATTCTATTATGAATCTATTATTGTAGGACATTCCACTGGATACAGTTGAGACAGTTGGCACAAACCATCACAGTATTGAATTTACGCACGTGCAGAAAAGGCATGCAGAACTATTTCTCATATTACTGTGGTGCACTCTTGTGTTACTGTTGCTCTCTAATACCTTTAAGTTTGCAGGCTTCTCTTTTACTCACCCGAATGCCCTTCACAAAAGTCACTCCACCTTCTTCTTCTCCCGGAGCAAAGTGACTCGGGCCGTTTCCCCCCATCCGGCCGGAGCGTCACCGCAGAATACAAACAAATTATTGGGAATTATTAAATTTACAACGTGCCTCTATCAACCAGTGCAAGCTCAGCGTTATCCAGCTGCAAAAGCCTGCCCCGCCCACCCAAGCTGCAACAACGGCTGCTCCCATTGGCTGAAGCTCCACAACGCCTGTTCTGATTGGATAATGTGGATAAATTTGCCAAGCGTTAGAGAACACAATGTCCCAGATAAGAATATTAGCCTAATAAAAGGAAATAATTAGTCTCAAATACACAAATTATATTATAGGGGTCAAGGTTATTGGTTTTAAAAGTTATATTATTCTCTATCAACATTAGCTGAGGAAATATAGTCTACACACTGCAGTTTCTAAATAATTTGCAATGTAGACATCTGGAAAAATATCTTATTTATTTTAAAGGTTTGGGCTTCTGTGTGCTAAAATGAATGATGCACTTGCCAATTACCCACAAGCAAATTCATTTTATCTTCACATTATTAATGTTATTATTTTATTTATAAACAAGTGACTTTACAGACACTTCACAAACTAGTCAAAAAAGCCTGAGACTAAACACATCTCTTACCAATATTCAAGTTTAAAATTTCACATTTTATGAGTTATCTGCATTGTGACCTAACCTACAGTACTACATAACATGTGAAAAATAAATAGGAAAAGAATGCTTTTTTTGCTTGACATAATGTGTAGCATACACCCAGTAAGACTAAAATAACGTAGGAAATTCCATATATAACGTATAAGTACCTGCTAAAATACCAACCAGAGCATAATGAAATTGCATAACATCACCAAATGAGGAAAATAAAAACAAGAAGAGGAGGTGTTTCTTTCCAGTGCATTATTTGATATCAAACTTGCATGATGGTCTAAAACTTGAACATTACTACTTCACTCCTTTTTCTTTTCTTTGGTGGGTGGTCCGAGTAGGGCTGTGTGCAAACTGTTCAGGACCTCTGTGTACAGAAGGGTACCCAGAAAGACCACAGCTGTGCCAACCCAATGCCACAGAGTGAAAGGGTTTTGGAAGTAAATGATGGAGAAGATGAGGCTCAAAAACTTTCTCAGTGTCACGACCAAAGTGACTGTGAGTGATGCGCACTCTGTGGTCAAGATGAAGACGCCTCGAATGCAAACATATCTGAAAAGGCTGGTTAAGGTTATTTTTACAACATTGACTTAATAATACTAATAATGTGTTACCAGGTAAGTTAGAGCTAGAGCTGGGTAATGACAGTTTAACATACAACATACAAAAAGCAATATACAGTTTAGAATTCTGTATTCTGAAAATCTGATTATTATCATAATATTATGTTTAGTTGCTGTGTTTACTTTGTTGGTAGGTAGTAGTAGTCAATTAACTTGCAGACGAACATCTCTATATGTATTGAAAGTCTGTCTATGTGATCAGGTTTGCTTATATTAAACACACCAAACCTAAAAAAGTAATATCACCAAACATACAAAGATGCATGTGTTGTCATGTGGGGGTAATAATGATGGTAAACTAATAAGTAAACAGATAATAAACCAATTATATACAGTTTGGGTTTTTTTTTAAATATACAAAAATATAACATTTTGCTTTAATTAATTAAACATACACCAAAGACCAATTGGTGATGATTTTGGTACTATGAATATCTATTTTAAAGGATACTGTGTAATGACATTCATAAATAGGTAGAACCACATTATAGGCATAGTCAGTCCAACAACTGGAACGGTCATGGGAGCTAAAAAAAAAGAACAGAAGAATGTTTTAGTAGTTGTGAAAGTGTAAATGACCAATTCACAAATAACTATTACATACTGCTCTGGCTGAAATAAACACAGTGTCTGTAGATGTCAGTGGAGAGCAGCAGAAAACCGGGAAGGGGCAGGCAGTGCTGAGGAGAGAAACAATGTTATTACAAACTAACAGACGGAACGCCACAAATGTTAACTGAATCTTACATTGTAAAAAAGGGCCTCTTTGGAGTGTTTTCCGTATTTTTTATACAAAGTTTCTTGAAAAATCCCCATCCTCGCAGACATTAGCAGAGCAAACGTCAGCATTGCAATGCCTAAAATATAAATCGTACATTTATTAAGGCAAATATCTTCAAATGTCATAGGCCTTAATTGGCTTGATTTAAAATATAAACAAACAATACAGTAATAAAGTAAAATTCATAGATAAATGTATGTGTAATTGTGCAATAAAAACATAATTCTATGCAAACATGCAATGCTGTTTTTTGTTACATTGGCTATTAAATAATAACACATACCTATGAGCCAGTGGACAAATGCATAAACTCCATCATCTGATCCCTCATTGGCAACATTCTGCTGCAATGAAAATAAACAAAATAATATTTAACTAAGAACAAACAAATATTAAATAGTTGACACTTAATGAGAATTTTTGTACTTACCACTTGTTTTGCTGACATTATTGTGCATATGAAAATGCCAGTGGATACCAATGCTATAGAAAGATATTTGCTGGCAGAATACCTAAAAATATCAATATAGTTATTTAAAAAGGACATTAGGGTCAATTTCACTTTGTGAAAATTAAAATGTGAATCATTTGAGCCACCTTTTCTTCAGGATAATTATGCCCAGGACCATATTGGCAATAAGTGACCCCTGCAGAGAGAGTGTGGGCCAATAAGGCTACTGCAGTTGCCTGGAAATCCAGAATGATATCTCTCTGTATTTTTAATACAGATCAATATCAACTGCTGGTACAGCATTGAGTCTGGAATTTTCCATGCAACTACTGCAGCAGTAGTGGAAGAACAATTCAAGAAGAAAAAAGCGATATTGTTTCAAAGATAAAAAGTGGCGAAACTCACAGATCTGAAGATCATGTGAAGCGGCATGGCAATGTTGAAGTTCAGTGCATAGTTGTTCACCACACTCACAAAGAAGAACATTGTTACCATAATGACATAGTTGCTGGAAAAAAAGAAAAATAATAATAATCCTCTCTATAAAGGATGCATAAAACATTGTATGTACAGTTTACCTTATAGGAATAGCAGGTTTTTTCCTACCAAATTTACTTTCAAAGATAAAACCTTCCACAGCAATGAATAAAAACTGTGCAAAAGTGACAATGTTACCGCATCCTGGGAAATCTCTGAAAAATAAAAAGTGAATATGACAAAAGTGTATAACGAAAACAACATGCAACTTTACAGAAGCTTATAGCATTTCAGGAAAGCTATTCAATAATGTAGGCTACAAAAAGCCATTAGCCTATAGCAGTAGATAATAGTAGATTACATTTAAAGAAGTAAAACTAGGCCGCAGCTGGTGAAACCTGTGGATATTTAAGAGCCATAGGGGAAAATACCACAGATCTAAGTTTGTCACTGACCTTACGAGCAGCTCCAGAAACACAACATTACTACAGCATCCAATAAATACTAAAGCGATTGCAAAGGTCGTCCCCATGTCGGTCGCCGATAAAATTTCTCGATGGAAAAAGCGTCACTTTAATAACCTGAGTCTTTTCCTGTGCATAGTTGCACATCAGCTGCAGTTTGTTTCAGATTCATGCAAACTACAAACTACTGCCTCAATAAACACGTCTGAACTGGAGACCGAACTTCCGCATGGACTGCTCATGGGAGTTGTAGTGAAACCATATGAGTGAAACGCATGGACACACGGTGCGAGAGAGAGGTGTGCAGAAATGAAAGAAAGGGGCCTCAATCAGTCTACTTATAAACTCTGTAGTGTTTATTATTAGATCTGTTCATATACTCGTGCTTTGTTTCAAGAGACAATAAAAAACGACTGCTTCTACTACATTGATAAAGAGTGGGGCATCTTCACTTCAAGGATCTTTGGCAGAGGACGTGGCTGAGAAGACGTGGCGTACCGTACGTACGTAACTCACGTAAACCGCTAGCTCTGCCTTCGCAGCAGCTACAGCATCAACAGTTTAGCCATTAAATCCGTTTTCTAGTTTTTACAGGCCTTATTTGATTCCGAAACATTGTTCTCTTCCGCTGCCAAAATG
The DNA here is from genome assembly GCA_000787095.1 of Periophthalmodon schlosseri. NCBI lineage: Eukaryota > Metazoa > Chordata > Actinopteri > Gobiiformes > Gobiidae > Periophthalmodon > Periophthalmodon schlosseri. The sequence goes on from KN481105.1 coordinate 16,505, forward strand.
ATTTCACTCACGGACTCGCAAAGTAAGAGCATTTCCCGCTGTGTCGCGGTTCTTTGTCTTTAGCTTATTTTTAAAAACCGAATGTATGGGCTTTTAGCCTCAACACAATTGGCTACACAACTTCAACGTCACCTAGTACAACGTCACTCTAAATGAAGCTGCTTTATCACATCTTCTTTATTTAGCCTTTCATTTGAATCATGTTATTTAGCTTTTCATTTGAATCATGTTTTATTTTTTGGAGCACTTTGAGCTCACGTGTAATGTAATTTAAAGGGTGACACCATTACGATTCTGGCATGGTCTTCTAATCAGTTCCATATGCTTAATAATATTCGCTCGTATTGTACACTTCTTCAGCATTCATTACAGCCTCATTTCAGCATGCATTACAGTCTCATTGATAGAAAAGGCAGTTTAATAGCATTTGCGTAATCACAGGAAACAATGACTTCTTTCTGTTTACTGTATCATATGCGTCCATAAACTTTTTATTAATGTTTTAACTATTTTCTATTTGTCCACAGAAATTGGGATGGGGTTGACAGGTTTTGGGGTCTTCTTCCTCTTCTTTGGGATGATGCTGTTTTTTGATAAAGCTCTTTTAGCTATCGGGAATGTAAGTTGACCATTCTATTACAGTACTCCCTTCTATTTATTTTTAGTGAATAATCATATGACATAATCATTACTTTCCAGATCCTGTTTGTATCAGGCCTTTCCTTTGTCATTGGTCTGGAGCGGACTTTCAGATTCTTTTTCCAGAGACATAAAGCGAAAGCCACTAGTTTCTTCCTAGGAGGAGTGTTTGTGGTGCTGATCGGCTGGCCCATTGTGGGAGTAGTACTGGAGATATATGGTTTCTTCCTCCTGTTTAGGTCAGTTCAGCCACAAGTTTATCACAAAGAGCCAGTTCAGCTGTAAACCCAGTGACTATTTTTATCTTGACCTCTTATGTTTCTTACAGGGGATTCTTCCCTGTAGCTGTGGGCTTCATCAGACGGGTTCCTGTTCTTGGGTCTCTGCTTAGTTTACCAGGAATACGCTCTGTAAGTATTATACAGAAAATGTCCACTTCATAGATGCCTGGCCACCATAGCCTTGGAAGAATTAAGAAATATTGAAGAATCCACAAATGTTGAAATTTTGTGCATTTCTACTTACACAGTTACCACCAGTTAACACCAAATTAATTACAATTGCGCATCACCATGTGTTCTCAAAATGTCTGGAATTTTAATAGATTTAAGTTAGGGGAATCTATTTCAATTGCCGGTGTTATTTTATTGTTTAAAATGTCATTTGAGGTTTGTTGCACGTCTTGTGTTTTAATTTGAGAAAGGGATGTCAAACTGGATGTAGAGCAACAGTCATCATCAGTATCACTCTGGCATTTTTCAAATAATTTTCCAAGTATAAAATATAGTCCGTATCTGGATGTGTCCTTGAGCAAAACACTTTTCCCTCCTTGAAAGGTGTGTTATTGTGACACACCATGCTGGAGGTGGGGGAAGGGGTTAAATAGCAGGTGCATTTCCATCTGCTTTTGGCAGCTGGGGCTACAGAAGTTGTTCACAAGCACAAAGTTGTTTTGATTGTTACTTTCTGAGACGCTTAATATGATACAATTTTAAAAAACCCTCATTAATGTAACTTTTTATTTTCCCTGCTTTACCATATTTGCATAATGCACTACAACTTTTACTGATTTTTCCTTTGTACTTTTTACAGCTTGTCGACAAGATCGGAGAGAGCAATGCCATGGTATAACAGCTGCCTTATTTTTGAGAAGGATTTTTCAAACTGGGACCTTAAACTTTGGTCATTGCCACTCAACTGAAACAGAGACATTTGATAAGTATTTTGGCTTCTTCTGTGAAAGGAGAGTTCTACGTTTTGCCACTGGATAACATCATACACTTTTATTTTGAAAGACTGGAGACATGCTTTTGTTTTGTATCATTCCAGTTTGTTATTTAAAGACTGCTACCCATGGACCACTGGGTGAACTGTTTAAGTACACACTCCCCAATGGGCTGGTTCACTCTGTCTGTTGTTACTAAAATAATGTATAAAATAAAATAACAAGCTAAATGTTGCTTGAGTATAAAATACTTAGGAGGTCAAGTTGAACATTTTACTGTAACTTTTGTAAATACATACTTGGAATAAAGTGTGTGAACTTTTTAGTCATGTGTTCTTAATGTTAGTAAATATGATTGTTGGAGAGGATATGAATAATATATTTAAAAAATAAAAATCTAACAAATATAAGGTTGATGGTACATAACATAATAAACTTCCAATGACTATGTTTAGTTGTGGTGGGTGTCTCCCTCTGTGACACATTAGAGGTGACGTTTTAACACCCTGCAAAGAAAATGCTGCAAATTACCTGTCAGCACCATTGTTAGCACTTTATAAGAGTTGCGTTGTATTCTGGGGAGGCTTATTGAAACCCAGGGACCGAGACAACACTGCAGCGGGATTAACCACAACAAGTAAGAGGAGACAGCTTTAAATATATGATTATTTTAATCGGAGGATCAATAAGATACAAATTTTACGAATCAATAATCTGATGAAAGTAAGATTTAGTCAACTTCTTATTCACTATTTCTTTTGGTATTTTTAATTTATTTTTTTATTCAGTTGCTTTTTGGTTTTGGTTATTTTTTATTTGCACTGAATGAAACTGTAAACATTTTTTGTACAGACTCCAACGATGGCTCTCATTGTGGTGCTTGTATTGTCACTGGTTTGCCAATGCTGGACCGCACCATACGTAGGTTAAATGCATTTTATTACAGTGTATATTTATTACTACTAAACCTACAACGCAACGTTTATTTTTTCCAGAGGAGGTACTGGACCCCCCAGGCTATGTTATATCTAAAAGGAGCACGTAAGTCTGTGCAGCAAAAGTAAATGAGTTCAGTTCATCAATAATAATAAATAATGTATTGTAGCTTATGTCTTTGCAGAGGGACATCGTTCAGCTGTGGAGCGCAGAAGTAACGCAGGTGCTATACCAAATGGTGAGTTCTGATAAGATTATTTTAAGTAAATATGAATCATTTCTTTATTGATGTTTATAAATACATGCTTATTATTAATAGGATTTTAGATTCAATAATTAGTTTCCCAATTTAAGTCATAGCCTCACAGTTCAATATTTAATTTCCCAGCACTCAATGCCTCAATACCCAAAGTAGGCTATGTGTTATGGACAAACTGTTGTATTTTAACGTCTGATATTTTTGTAGTGATGTATAGTGAAAGCAATGATCATGAACTGAGGATTTCACCTAGAATATTAAATCTGCTAAGAATGACTGAACAAGGTAAAGTACACATAAATAACAAAAATATTTATAATATATCAAAAGAAAGAAAAGGAAATTTAAATATTTTTTTCTTTCAGGTGAAATTGATCCATATGATTATCTCAACTATTCGTTGTAACTGTGTTGATTGTTCCTTTCTTTACTTCACATCATCCCATCTAAATTATGTATGTCTGTTGAGAATAAACTTCACCTTATTTCCCACTTACTTTAATTAGTTTCAGATATTCTTTTTCAAGGGAGTAAAGTCAATGAAATGTTTTCCCTCAGGGCATTAATGAGCTTGTTCACACATTGTAGTGATTAGTGACATACTGAACATCATTCAGGCATCATCACCTTGTAGGAGGAGTGTTGGGGTCGACAAATGAGAAAACAGGAAATCATTCATAACTCTAGGCGTTCAGGAAAGTATTATCTGTGGTCTGAAATAAACTAATCTGTTAATGGATTTATATATGTAATATGTAAAGATGAAACTGAACATAAAGCAGCAGTATTTCCATAAACAGAGACTATGGTGGCTCCTCATAGTTCAATGGCAAGCTAAACAACCAATTGGAAAAAAATAATTATTCTTTTTCCTTTTCTTGTAGAATGCTACAAGCAGAATGCTTTAAGATGAAAAAACACATTAAGTTACATTTTAACTCCATAAAATGTACATACATATTTTTCCAATCGTGGATCACCATAATTTCAGTACAAAATTGTGGAAAACACTGAATAAAGTTTTGCCTATTTAGTTTAAGTGTTTAAGTTTATCATTAATGAGTTAAAGGGGGGCACAGGTACAACAGAGATATGCTGAGGTGGTGTAGATTTTATATCTAGTTATGAACAAGGAAGAGACTGTTGCATATACGCTCTTATACATTCATTTAAATAGAGCACTTACATACATGTATATTTGGATGAAAGGAGAGAGAACACATGGTACGAAGAATTAAACAATATATTTCAAATTGGTGAGTAAAAGAACAAACACATAATTTGAGGTTATAGCATTATCAGCTCTGTATAATTTATCATTTCTGGACCACAAAATACAAGATGTACATTTTATATTCTCCACATTATTTTAAGCTACATATAATTGCTTAGACAGTGTTATGCCAATGTGGTAATTTTGCTAGAACGAAAGAATAATACTGTGATGAAAGTTATTTATAGAGTTAAATGGTCAAATGAATACACAGTATCTGTAGCTGAGACTCTATGAACAGCTGTGACAGGAGACAGAGCTATAGAGAAGGTGTTGAAGATGTCTCCCCCTACTGTCCGTTCAGAGGTCCTTCAGGTCTTTCTGTATGTCCCACAGGGTGCTGGCACTGTCCTGCAGCTGGCCCACCTCCTCCTGTGTCAGAGTCATATTCACCACACTGGACACGCCCCCTCCATTCAGGACACAGGGCAGACTCAGGTACACCTCCTCGCCTATCCCATACATGCCCTGGGACACACAAAGAAGCAATGCAAATAAGGTGAAAGGGCAGAAACAATGGTATGTAAATGTAATGGGTCATAAGACAAAAACACAGTGAAGTGTGTAAAGATGACAAGCCTGAACAATGATCCTTACCTACAAAAGTCAGCTTCAAACTTAACACTGGATAATAACAGGAAATCTTGGACAAGTTCAAGTTTATTCATAAATACAGCTATTTTATTCATGATCCTTGATTTAGAAAATGGTCATCAGTGTTCTTGCAAAAAGGGCTTAACAGAATTACAGAAAACGTGTTCTAATGAAGATGATATATGGCTTACTATACTTCAGTCAACAGCATTTCTATATATCTGCCATACACATTAAATAGTGTACTAGTTAAAGTGTGCAGGGTTATACCTGGACCATGGTGGAGACTGGGTGGATTCGGTTCATGTTCCTCATAATGCTTTCCGTGAGGTCAGCCACACTCAGACCGATGGCCCAGTTTGTGTATCCCTTCAGTTTGATCACTTCATATGCACTGAAAGACAAGACACAATGTAAGAGGAGAGAATATAACTAGTCACGAAATAAAAGAAAAAGCATAGCTCACCTGTCCACCACCATTTTGTGAGTCTCTTTCCAGTTCTCCTCGTCTTCATCAGTGCCAATGTTTGGATTCAGTGTCTGTAGATTGACTCCAGCCACGTTTGTCCCACTCCAAACAGGCACTAGACACACATCACTGTATTATTTACTACAAAAGATAAGGTTGGGCGATATGACAAAAAAAAAGTGCAAGCATATTATTAACAACAAGAAATAACCAAAATGACTGAATCTAGATCTCAATTAAAATTTGATAGTCCAGCCCCTAACAATAGATGTTAAAAACATGATATTGCATTTTTAAATATCAAAAGTATCACGTTAAGATGGGCTGTTATATCATATTGCAAGCTCCTTTTATGCCATCACAGCTAAAGACAGAGATGTGATCTGAAGCAAAAAAGAAAAGATAAAAAAAAGAAACAAATTGAACAGTGCGACAGACTATATATACATCTGCTTGCTGATTATTTAGCATGTTAGGTGTGCCTGTTTAACGCATGTGGAATGGGATGGTTAAATATACACTTGATTAGGATGAACTTCTAACTCACAAAGTGAGTGTCACGTCATAGCAGTGTCAGGGTGCACCCCCAGGCAGGGCACTGTTTAAAACATTAAGACGTGACAGAAATGACTCAATCTCCATCTTGATTCAAATTGGATTAATTGCATAGCCCAGCCCCTAACAATAGGTGTTAAATACATGATATTGTGTTTATAAATATCAAAAGTATCACATTAATATTATGGGCCGTTATATCAAACTGCAACCTCCTTTGCCTAAATGCATTGTTTTGTTGCCGCAGCCCACATAACAGCAGAAGGAACTACAAAGACCGTGGTCCTTTGCTCCATTTCAGGGCAGCCAACATGTAATTTCAGTCTAATTGTGGAATATAACGACAACTAGACCATAAGATTAGATTTAGATACTGTTATATCCCTATTGACTACCACTGACGAACTAGAATTTGATTATGTCATAATTTCTGATAGAGGGCAGTGGCCTTTATATAACTATTGGAGATTCACTGCTTTTGAAGAAATATCCAAACTTATCATCCACACATGTTGAACCCTATCATTATTTGCTAGACATTTGGTGCTTTCAAATGACAACAATAATGTCTATGGGGTTGAATAATGGCACAATTTTCTGAGGCTATTACGAAATTAACTCCCTGTTGTTTATGAGAGGAACTTTGTGACAGTTTTTGTTTTATGTGGATAGGCTCAGTATTTACAAATATTAACCGTAAACGTTAGAATTCTGACCTGTTCTCCAGCAAAATTTTAAACTGTCATGATGCCACGTGAACCCAACCTATGCGTGGGTTTCAGAATGAAACCAACGCATAGGCGAATGAATTAGACCATTGCCATAGCAAATAACAATTTAAAACAGAATATTATATCTTTTGGCTGAGAAAAATCCTCAAAATGTTGCATATAACAGGAAGATGAAATCCATGAATACAATCAAGTGTACACAAAATCGTATTTTACCACTGGTGTCTCCATGTTCTCCCAGGATCCAGCCGTTGAAGCTGCTTGGATGAATGCCCAGTTTGTCCGCCATCAAATAACGAAACCGTGCAGAGTCCAAATTTGTGCCGCTCCCGATGACTCGATGCATAGGTAGACCACTCAGCTTCCATGTTACATATGTCAACACATCAACTGGAGAGGAACAGTTCATATACTATGACAAGGAAAAGATATGATGAACTGAAAAACTACTATTACTACTACTACTACTACTACTACTACTACTATTCAAAATTACTTGAATTTAGTATTTGATTACAATCCTTATTTCATGTTAACTTGTGAATACAGTAAGTAACTTTTTAAAATTTCAGTGCAGTACAGAAAACATTCAGTATTTTCACAGATTTAAATACTCAAATCAATTTAAATATTCTAAATGTAAGTAATTGCAACCTTGCTTTGGATCCAGACTGGTTCTCTCTGTGTATTCGAAAAGTTTTTTAGTGTGTATTCTTGACTGGCCAGGCAAGTTGTAACCCATGCTACTAGGTAGAGAGCGTCATTGTTTTTTACAGTGTGGCAGATTGAGTTTGTATTGGAAAGTATATTACCAGGATTGGAGACCACCAGTATGATGCAGTCAGGGCTGTATCTGACGATTTGAGGGATGATGTGTTTGAAGATGTTCACGTTTCTTTGGACCAGGTTCAGTCGACTCTCTCCCTCCTGCTGCCGCACCCCAGCCGTCACCACGATGACGCGAGAGTTTGCAGTCACTGAATAATCTATTAAGGAGGAGCCAACTTTAATTTTAATACACATTTTAGCATATAGTATACAACAGTTGTTGTTTTTTTTTTTTTTGTTAGGCGAAAATTGAATAGTTGTGTTTGACTCTCATTTACACCTTCCCAGTGACATATATCTGCATAATTACTCATCAGACAGCTTCCATAAAGCCTAAACTTCATTAAGATACCAACACTTCTAAAACTACATTTCATCTGCGCTTTTGTATTTCTAGGATTTAGGGTTAATTAAGGGACTTGAATTTGTTATATATGTTGTTTGAAGCTGCCCCTCTTAATGAAAGTTAACATAAAGCTTTGTTTGAAGCCCAGGGGACACACTTGCCTTTGTCTGCGACTATAGTGGGGGTTTTGAGGAACAGACTGCCGTGCTGCAGGTCCATCATCTCTCCCTTCAGTTTGTCCTCCAGCACATCCACCAAAGCCAGCTCATCTGCCAGCTCCTGCACCAGACAACACAAAACAACATGACAAAGAGTCTTTCTAATGGGTGAAAAACAGCAATAACACATTATATGATGTTCAGCACTTTTACTGTCTAAAAACAATTCATACACAATCTACTGAAATACATTTACTTTTTAAATTGAAGAGATGAGATGTTATCTGAAGCAAAAAAAGATTAAAAAATAGAACAAATTGAACAGTGCGACAGGCTAGATATACATCTGCTTCCTGGTTATTTTACATGTTACGTGTGCCTGTTTAATGCATGTGGAATGGGATGGTTAAATATACACTTGATTAGGATGGATCTAACACACAAGGTGAGTGCCATCGTCACGTCATAGCAGCGCTAGTGTGCACCCCCAGGCAGGGCACTGTTAAAAACATTAAGCTAATCCTCCAATTAGTGGATCAGCTGCAGTAGTAGAAGGAGCTTGTCTGGTTGGTAAAATAAATGCTCTAGAATTCATACTAGTTGTTTTCCCCAAAATACAAATAATACATTTGTTATGTTGAGGAACAGGTTTAGAAATCAAGTCCCTATCACACTGTATCTATTTAAGTCATTGCCTTTATTTTTTAATTATCACTAGTTTGACACTTTTGAAACTCACAATGCAGATGGGAAGGTCACTACACAGCAGGACCTTGTATGGGGATCTTTAGGAATTACATTTAGACGCATGTTTACATTAGCTGTAGGTGTCCAAAAATTCAAGGGCAGTGAAGGGTTAAGAGCAGCTCAGACACTGTAGAGCTGTAATCTGGTGCAAGATTCACTTTGGTCCTATCATCGTGAAGAGGAGCAGCAGCAGCAGGTGTGGACAGTAACCCGTAACAGTGGTTCTCAATACGTTTCACACCAAGTATCACCTACAAAATTCTTTGACTTATTGGCTTATTCATCTAGTCTTAGATGTCTTAGTCTTAGCTCACTTTGTTTTGATTTTGACTACATATAAAAAGCTCATCTTAGTCAGTCATTGTGCAAACTTATTCAGGAGCTGAACCTGGTTTGGAAAAGCCCAAAAGTTAATTTTAAGCCCGAATTTACAAGCTTATGGTTAGCTGGATGTTGAGTAATACACCTGGCATTTCTGAGTTATTTTATGGAGAAGCAGATCTATAACTATTAATACTATTATTATTATTATTATACTATTATTACCTACTTACTAGATCTAAAATAGGCCCAAACCAGGACTAAAATAGTTCCACAAGGAAACATGCTACTAACCTAAAAAGGACACTTACCTGGAGCAGGATGCTGACAGCACAAGCCATGCCCACCTGCCCCACACCCACCACTGTCACCTTGTTCCTTGGGGGCTCTGGAAGGCCCTTAAATAATGGGGTGATTAGCTTCTGGAGCGTTGCAGACATTTTCACTGGACAGACAGACGAAGAAAGTCAAAGACATTATGAAATCACACACACTAAATACACTTCTATTTAAGTAAAAGTACTATTGTGTCAACCGTAAGCCTAAATAAATGGATTACGAAGAGCATCTTGCATATTGTGTCAGATCAATATGTCATGCAAGTTTTTAAAGGTCTTTTTGAACAATACAAGCACTTGGAATTGAATAAATACAACATTTTAATGTCATGCTGTGCAACACTTCCAACGAGACAAATAGGTGGTATACGTGACATTAGTGGCTACGAATTAGACATAGGGACAACATACATACAGGTATATGTTGACACCACAGTTCTCTACATTCATTTCTATGGTACAGATCAATTGACCGATAAAAGCCAAAATGGAAAATACTAGACCTACATAAATAAAATTTGAGAGATTTTAAGCAACAATGAGTAAGGAAGGTGACGTGTCTTCCTTGTGCAGAGATCACCTTGAAACAAAACACTGATATAAAAACAGCATTGATACTTGCTCTGCTTGACGACACTCCTGGCAGTGAAATATATGTACCACCATATAATCAGCATGGCACACTATGTAGAGATCCTATGCACTAGAAGGCATCAACACCAGGCCCTCCTAAACACTCTCAATGGATCCGATACAGGACAGTATCCAGTCAGATGCTAGCTCCCTGCTCATGTGACTGTGGCCCAGATTGGGGAGCATGCAGCGCCCCTCCTTTCCTGTCACACACCCCTCCCCTATCCCAAACAGAGGATAGAGGGGTATAATCGGATACCTAACCTGTCTAATAATGACTGTCCTCCTGCCTACAGTTACTACAGTTAAATGAGTTAGCGTAATCTTTTAACACTGTCTCCATCTGCTTCATTACACTTCAACTTCAAGGTATTATTAAAACAGTATGTTCAAATATATGGAGAGTTGTAATAGAATTGTAGAGATTTTTTGGCTGATCTGATTGTAAGACCTAGATTTATACTCAATAAATTCATTGTCATCCACTTTCTAGGCAACATGAAATGATCATTACCTTCAATTAAAAATGTTCTGGGTAATAGTTTTTACATACATGTGGTTTTATCAAGTTAAAGTTTTCTGTGAAGCACTTACTGTGTTTTGTGAAATAATAATAGTAAAAAAATAACAAAACCAAAAACTATTAAAACTAAATGAACTATTCACCTGGCAATCACCTTTGGCAACCTTGGAAAGCATTGCTTGTACCATGCAGCTAATAACAGGTCATATCCTGCATGCCCAATAGGAATTTCAATATTTTAAACTATGTACAAATTATATAGAATGCCTGAGTGACTAAGCACCAAAGCACGATTGTCATCTTTGGAGACATGCCATACATTTTTGAGCAGCAGTACGTAGTAGTTACTGAGTAGCACAGCTGAACAGCATTGTGTATAATATATATAACTACTATATAATACGAGAATCTTCCACCCATATGAGTAGTTGTACAGTAGTTGCACTGAATGCAAGCCCACTCACCTGTTTAGTGAGAGCCTAGTAAAAGTATGGTTCTGTGGTCCAATCCAAGTGCAGATTTGAGTTTGATACTTGTCCCTGCTACTCGTCGCTAGACTGGAGTCTGGTGGATTTAATTGAATAAGCCTCTCCATCCTCTACAACGCCTCCTTGTAGCACTACTTAGCGCAATACTCACCTAAAAAATATGAGTCAGAGAAGAGTTAAGTCAACATATATGGAGAAAAAAAATAAACAGGACTATAATATCTGTATCTATGTGTAGGTCTCAAGCCAGTGTAATTATTTCTGGAAAAACATTTGATTTCAATACACATAGAAAATATGACACAAAACGGCTAATAACTTCAAACTGTTCACACTTTACATACTCTTATGAGGGTAGTTCATTACAGTTATGGCATCACTCTGTTTTCAATCAATCTTTCTGAAAGCATTACTAAAGTTCACATTTTTGTCAAGCATCTCTAATAAAGCGGAAAAAGAAAAAAATCTGAAACGTTTTGGCTGCAGGGAAGAAGACTAGACAGTGGCATTGGTCCATTCCAAAAACAGCGATGACTGAAGTCTGAAAAGGTCTGAGAAAGCATTAGAAATTAGAAAAATCGTAAACTCATTTTATGAAAATGACATTTAATTCAGAATTTCATGTACATGATGCAAGACAAAATAATACAGGTTGTGGGGACAATTGAGTTTATTTCATGATACACAGCCTACATTATCATAAATAAACAAATCACAAATCCTTACCCACATAACCCATGTCGTCTGTCCATTTTGCTGAGAGCTGCCTAGTGTGAAATTGTGTTAAATCTGGCTTCTGCATGTATTGCATATTGCCTTTACATGGTTCCCTAAAATGTGCTATAAAAACTTTACACTTTCAAAAAATATCAAAATGAATTTGTCCCACCCTCACTTGCACCTACAGTGAACATTTTCTGTGTTTACTAAAAACATTTAACTTAGCAGATCTGCCATATACGAACAAATGCAGTCAGTTTAATGGGCTATGTGGGTGCACTGCATGGGCCAGTCCTGAACAAAGACATGGAGGACCGAAGGATCAGAAACATAATTATAAAAACAAAAATATATGGTGAAAAACCACAACAAAGCACAAAAACCCAAAGCATGTAAACTCAGATGGTTACTATGGCAGGACTGAGAAAGAAATTTGTGATCGGATACTGAAGTTTCCGAATAAGGAATTGTCAAATAATTAGTCACTTGGAAAGCATTTTGTTAAAAACTTGATCAGTCCTGCTTTCAATAAAAGTACAGTATATTATATATCTTAAATCATTTGAAAAAGTGATTAAATACATTAAGAGTGACCAGAATACAAATTATAAAAACAAAGCCCATGATTCAGTGACTGAAAATGTATGTTTGACTTTCTTCATGCGGCAATGTGATCTGGCTGCACCTCTTCCAGCACAGAGCACATCAAGAGATTTTACCTGAGCACCATAGAAATCGGTTACTACCAACAGAGCAAATGGTTAAATTTGCACAAAAACGGTTGAAGTTACAGCGGAGTTAGTAGAAGCAGAGTATGTGCTTGAAATGGGAGGGCATCTTAAGTGCTTGCATTTATCCAGGCACTTCACCATCCGAAAACATATCTGGCACGAGTATGAAAAACTACAGTATGACTTTCAAAAATACTATCATGCATGGATAAAGTGGCCTTCCCAAATCAGCCCACATTTCTACATACACGGATTAAATGCTCACAAAGACAAACAATTTCACAGGTTAAAAAACGACATAAAATGAGTCACTTCAGATGGGGTCACCCAGAAGTCACTGCTGAATCCCTCAGTGTCAGGAGGAGAGACTGAATTGAAGAGAGGAGATAAAAGAGTTTATAGACTTGTGTCTTTTGTCCAACCATGACGGGAAATTAAGAAAAAAAAGTATGCTGAGTTTTTTGTTTGGGTTGTGATGCGCTGTTGCTAATCAATGGAGTGGACACGTGGGGGCTGCTGGTCTTCACTCTGCAGGCTGCTCCACTGCGGCCGGGGCTTCTCCTCCACCGATACCCAGGTAAGTGGCAGTGCTTTCCACCGCCCCACGGAGAGGGACCAGGACGCTGTCTACAAGACCTTTGAGGGCCTCAATGTGACTGGCGTCCAGCTTCTGATAAGCATAGTAGAGGCCAATGACGATGGCAATGAGCAAGAGGAGCTTGAGGAGGGTGGACAGGAAGCCTCGTGAAACGGGTGCTGCGCCCGAAGAGCTGCCTGCTTTCAGGCACTCTGTGCGGCTCTCGGAGAGGACTGTGGTGTGAATACGGGACTCATCCAGCCAGTACTCACTGGGCTTCAGAGGCCGGCCCGCTGCACCGCGAATCGGACGGCGGCAGGTTGCACTGTAAATATTAATACAAAAATCAATCAAGTAATTTTCATTGAACACATTTTAGAAACTATAGTTGTACGGCACATAAAGAAACAAAAAAAAAAAAAAAAAATCACCTCGAAACGACTGTTGCACAGTAACACTGTCAAATGGGCTCTTGTTTGACAGATACACAGTAATAGATAACATATAAACTACTATGATTACCTCATTCCAGTTGGTGAGCTTATTTCATTGGCAAGAATATCTTCAACTGCACTCTCTGCAGACTTTTTCTTCGGTGTCTCCTCTGTAACTGTAATTTCCTCCACTATCTGCCAAAACACAAAAAGTATGAGTTGAGAATTTTAAGTGTTCCCACTCAAGTTACAAAAGATTTTTTTTTATTTCTTTTATTTTCTATTATCTACTGTGTTTCATATTTTCAGGTGGGACTTACTTTAGCTTGTCGTCTGCTGCTGGTGCGGACTGTGGTGGGGGTTTTTCCTCTGCTGCGCACAGGTTTTTCAACAACAGGAACCGGCTCTGGTTCAGGGGCAGCAAGCACCTCTAATGAGTGAAAACAAAAGCTATAATTTAGTTTATCAATTACAAACAACATGCAGCATGCCATTTTTAGTCAAAATGAATATTATTAAAATGCTTTTGCTGCTTTGTAATAAAGTGTGAAATCCTTATGTTTGGGTCTGCAACACAGTATTGTTTTGTGAAACGCTTTGTGTGTTGTAACTTTCACATTAACATTTAGTGTGCCATGTCTTGGGTATTCTCTAATTATCTTGAAACCCAATGATTAACGTAAAAACTAACTGTCATATGTCCACAAAGACTCCTGGGTGTAGCACTGATGTGGCAGTATATGGAGGCATAGGCTCACCGTCCTCCTTGTCACTGTACTGGTCAGAGTTGGTGTTGCCATTCTGGTTACTATCGACCTTAGGGAGGGTCGTGACCTCTGCAGTGGTCTCAGGCTCAGGTGGCGGCTGGTCCAAAATCTTCTGCAACCTCTTCTCATACACTTTACGGGTAGAGGCTACAGTAAAGTAGATAAAGCATCAAGTTTACTGACTCTTTAAATAAACAATTATATTAATATAATAATATTACAGAAGAGAATACATATTATATTAATATAACGATTTAGCACATAATGTAAGTTATCTACACAGTCATCAGATATGTTGTCATGTATAACTTAGCAAAGTTTGAAAAATACATTCAACAAAACGTCTACTATTCCTATGCTGGTATGTGCATTCTTGTTAAATTCTTTCAGCAAATGGCTTGTGTTAACATCGACCATAACGTGACCACTGACTTCTAGGAGTGAAAGTCCGTGTTAATCCCTGCAGAAACTTACCCACAATAGGTCCCGATTCCACCCCGTGCTTGGCCAGCTGTTGTTTTAAATCTTCGTCTGAAAGTTCTGTCACCTCCACTTCTTCTGTGCGGGGCTTGTCCGTCTTCTTTGTGGCTTTCTGTAGAACAACAATGTCACATAGTTGAGAAGAAAAGCTGATTAAGTCGTTAAGTGATTTAAGGCAATAGATTTTTGTGCAGTCATGAGATATGCATCACAAGCAAAACAAACTAATTTAAGTCAATAAAATGCACTTACTCTCCCGGAGCGGCTTTTATTTGTGACCACTGGCGCAGGTAACTCTTCGTCGCTGGAGAAAGTGTCTGTAGGAGGACTTTTCTTGTTGTTGAGAATGGTTAAGTTCTTCAGATACAGCTGAACGTACACTTCTTTCTTATGCTCGCCGCTCGGAAGTGGCACATTGTTCGCCGTAAGCTCGGTCTTGAGCTTTTCTTTAGTTAATGTCGACGGATCTTCCAGAAACTCTGCCATACTGCACTTCCTCTATTTGCACAGAGCTCTTTTCTTTTTGCCGCCCAAAGCTAACGGGAATTGAATGGCTCACTCTGCAGCTGCAAACAACAACACTACTAACGTGACCGAATAGCCTGTTGTCAAACAAGGCTGGCGCCCACCACCGCAGTTTTAGCTAGCAACACAAAAAGCGATTTAGCAAAGTCAATTTAGATTGTTAGCCGAACAATTCTACAAGACAAATGGGGCTCTTAATTTTTTGGATCTTGTGCATCCGTCCGAAAACCGCGAAGCAATGAAAAAAATAGGAAATACTTAGTCGTAATTTGACTGGATTAGCTTAGCATCCAACCGGTCCACTTGCCGACGTCTGTCCGCGGTCGAACAAGGCCAAAAACCAACAAGCCACACTATTGGACAGAAGCGCGTAGCATTGAGGATTCTCATTGGCTGCTATGAATGGAAGCCCAGCAGGCACTGCCACAAAGAAACGGCAGGATCATTCAAAAATACGAATGAACACCGAAACTGAAAACAACATTTCAGCAAATGCATTTCTTTGGCAATTCAATGCATTGCCATTTGCATCAGTTTTCATTTACATGTGAGCTAAATAATATACATGAGCTGCAATTCTTAGCAAGCAACGCTGCTGCAGAAAAGAAAAACCTCCGATATCTTCCCGCACTTTTAGCGAAATTCAACATTATTCGCGGCTACCACGGCCACCAAAATAATATTGTAGTTTTTTCGTTGGACTGTGTTACATAACTGCACGAACCAAGTCTTGCGATTTTAAAACTGTGACAGAAGATGGCAGCAGCACCTATAGCAAGCCCTGATTACTTTCACACATGGATCTGTGCTTTCATCTGCTTTCATTGTGTGGCTTTAATAGTAGACCTAATTAAATTAAATAATTGGCCAATATGCATCTAGGTTATATAGTTTGAATAACCAATTAGGCCTAAATCTCTAGCAAAAGTATTTCTGGTAGGCTACACCAGTATATTTCTGTATTCTGTTGCCTTATTGCCCACTAGAGTGTAAAAAGTAACTTACTATTTTAAGTTTGTAAAGCAACATACTCAGAAATATGTCTATTACTGTATATTTACCTTATTTATGGGTCTTGGTACAACACTTCCTATGCAGGAAGCAGGGACACTGGCCTTCATTCAATGGCATACTCTAAACACCTGTCTGTTCTGGTTTAGGGCTGCTGTCATTGGTCTGTGCACTTATTCGGGACAGTGGTGTGTGGGACGGTGTCGGGCCAGCCCACCTGTCCTTCAGACCAGCCTCTGGAGGTTTCTGGGGTGCCGCTGCAAAATGAAGGCAATTGATCCCCACCTAAGCCCCAAACCGCACTAAACACTGCACTTGAAGCTTAGTTCAACTTTTCCATAGTGGATTTGCCAATAGAGTGTAAGCATAAAAAGTTTAGCCCTTGAGAAACACCTCTTAAGCTTTCTTTGTATGTAATTTATACAGAAAATAAGACACGGGCCAAGAAACATAGAGAGAGCCTCTTGAAGAATAACAGTCATGGCCTCTGAAAAATGATCAAAGTCCACCATTTAATCGTCAACATTCACATTTTCAGAATGAGTCATTTAACAAGGACTTGCAACACCTTATGTGGCCCAGGTGGTTGAACTGACAACAGGTTTTGACAGATGATTGTAAAATAAATCCTTCGAACAAATGAAACATCTGGCAGGAACATGGCTAAAAACTATTTACGGGAACATAACGCCTGTGTGAAAATGTCTTTACTGCTGTCATATTAAGAAGAAATGACAAGAAGGAATAACTCTGAATAATAAATCAATTAACAAACCTATAAGTGGGGAGTGTTTTCAGAAAAATTATCGTGAAGAAAAACCTATAGAGTAACGTTCTAAAAGTGGATTGGACAGTGCAAATTTAAAACACGCTCTACTTGGTTTAGAGTTTGTTTTGGATTTAAGGCCTTTTCTGAATCCCACTTGTGCCAACCACAGGAGTAAGTTAGGAAAAGTCAACCTTCACCACCCAATGAACGTCTGATCCAATTGCACTGACACAACAAAATAAGCACTTGCAAAATTAATCAAAGTAATAAATAATCTGCATTGTAATCACAGCCATGTCAGATCTTTTATTAAAGAAGACAAATGCTCTTTGTTGGGTAATTAAACTATTACATACGTGGATCTTTATTATACAATTTGGTCATTATAAACTACAGGCCAGTAATTTCACCGTGGCAAGCAGCAGAGTTTTATTTACACGTTTTTTAAAATTGCATTTTTCAACCCTACATGTATGATCCTGAGTCTGAATTACAAAGTGGGCAGAGAAGTGGGTAGGTGAAAACAGAAATCTTCTGACAGTCAAGCCTCAAATGCAGGACAATACAGGATTACTCAAACATGCATGAATCACTCAAAATACAACTTTGAGTAAGGTAAGGATGAGGCAACATCTTAAAGTCACAAAAGTTGACTTTACGCAATATGTCCCCTTTGACTTTCGTAACCAAAATGTTTAATTTATGCAAGAGAAAAATTGCATATTTTGCAGAACTAAATACAATAATCTCCCAGTGCTCAAGGGTATTCGTGTCCACTAGTAAATTAATTAAACCAATGGCCAGTACGCTTTCCAGTCCAAAGTGGAGGGAAGGATGCGGGCAGTAAGAAGTGGTGTTTTAACTCACTTTGTGTGTCCTGGCACATGCACAACCATTTAGTAGTACTCACACAGTATATTTTCATCTGTTGACAATCCAAACTGCACTAAAAGGACACAGAGCTGGTTGTAGACATTTCTGTCAAGAGGAGAAATGAGACTCCCTCCTTGGCCCGTTGTTGATGCCCATTTGGCCAGTACACTGTTTGTATCATGGTCCTCCTCCATGTTATTTGTATTACTACTATGATTTGGGCTTTTCCCGTTTTATTTGGCTGTTGAATACAAAGCCACACTTAACTGTGCCCTTGTTGAACTTGGGGCAAAGATTACTGTGTGTTAACGTCTAGGCAGTAAAATGAAGTATTTCTATTGAGGCTCCACTGAGGCACACATGCGGATGCCATATTGGATTCATTGTAGGAAAACGTTACGCTGGCTATTCGTCTCTGAAGCATGTAAGGCAATGACATAACGGGATCAACATAAATTTTATCTGTTGGAACCACTTAGTCTTAATGTACTCTTTGGAGAGGCTATTGGCGACTGCTGCACTCATGCACTTTATAGTAAAAAGCATTTCCAGTGAATAGTGGTGGATGGGGAATTTAGCATATTCTAATGTTAAGCACTTTTATTGCTTGTGTGAAGGATTCAAAATTATATAACTGAGGTCAACAGGTTGCATCAGCACAATTAAAACCAAATGTAACAGTTTTAACCATTAAAAATATACAGTGGTCCTCAAACTTTTTATACTACCACTTAAGAATATATGTGACCTTCTGAGCACCATCAGATCTAAAAAAGGTCTAAAACAGGACAACTATAGATGTAAACTAGGATAAAACTAGATCCCAAATAGGACTACACAAGTGCTACACTAGTTTTACACAAGGACGGACACAGAGGACAAAACATTTAAATTTACTTTAAATTCTGAAGGAGCATGTGAACCATACTACAATTTGAGAAGCACTGGTCTAACTTAATGCATCCATATAAATGGTATGGTACTTAATGACAGAAAAGGTAAAAATATAAATACTAAAAAAATGTGGACAAACTCATAAAAAATGTATTTAGATTGGCCTGTCTACACTTTGAGCCAAACACAATTACAGGCGCTGCTAAAATAGAGCATGGATTCAAAGCTCCCACATGCAAACACCTAGCTTCCTCATCACAAGAATTTGTCACTCACTCCTCCACCGCTGACACAATAAAGCCGTGTCAATGAATTTGTATACTTTCAGAAGTCCTTGGATTTGGTCAGGGTCCATCAGCACTTAGCCCGCACACCGCCTCACTGGACGGCGGGTGGCTCATTGTGAACTGCCAGGACAACCTTACACAGGTGACTGCCAGACTCTTGAGTTAACAGGAAAGAAATATTTCCGTGCTTAACTTGGCAAGCAAACTTAACAGACCTTGCTCTGCTTAGTGCCGTACCAGTGTGGCAAGAGCCAATACTCCCTCAAAGCGTCCTGTGATGTGTTGGTGACACTGGAGTGCACCGCAACTGTTTCCTGTCTTTGCCGGATGCCTGAGTCCTGAGCTCACTGGGCCTTTCACTCAAGCGAGTCGCAGTTTGGGAGGGTCAGCAGTAAACGAACCTAATGAATGAGAAGTAGAGAATCAACAGAGGCTCTCATACCAGCAAAGAGCCAGAACAAGAAGCACGCCAACAGCGTAAAGTGCATTTAATTGAAAATTGAACTAGAGTTCTGCCAACAACAATAGAGCACCAAAAAGAAAAAAAAGAGTTGATTTAATCAAACCTGACAATAACATAGCCTACTTCTTTGGGGAACAAAGTGTGTAGCGCAGAGATGAACTGGCGAAATATGTTAAACGCACAATCAGCCATAGCTTAATATACTCCTGATATTGGTGGCCACAATGTTATGTGATATCGACTTACAGGGTTGCCTGCAACAATCTTTGATGAACGTTTCTGTTTGAAGCTGTTTAGATATTCTCTTCATCTTCTGGTTAGTACAGTACAGATATTTTAGGGAAAAGGTCTTCTCAGAAAACTCTCTGATTACATACTACTTTCTTTACACTCAATTCCACTGCTTTTGGCCTGACTTTGTTTTGTCAGTGAACCATGTGGAAAAAGCACTTGTCGTTGTGTTAACCAACTTTCCAGGAGGTAGTCCTGATGCTAACACTCTTGTAGCTACGCCTCATATTTCGTCGTGAAAAAATACCGGGGGCCTATCGGTGCTCTGAAGCCTCCCAGAGTGATCCATCCGTGCCAGCGGTGACGGATGCCAGTGCCAAAGTCTGGAGGTTTTGGCTCTTTTCTTGCCCCCTGGATTCCAGTACCAATGTATCCAACGGAGGTACAATAATTCGACACCTCTAAAGCAGCTAGATCCTTGAGCGTGACAACCACCGTTTTGTTATTTTGAACGCAATAAAAAAAAAAAATTAAAGTCAGCAACATCTAAATTGTATTTTTTATCCATACATTTTTGATCCTCTCTGCCCCCTCTGGTCTCCTTTATCCCTCTCTTTCCTATGAGGGTTTTAAAGTACACTTTGTGGTAACTTTGCAAAGTTACCAATTTTTTTACATGCTCGTTCACACTGAATAAAGGCTTGTTTCTCTGTGGCTGCTTGTTAAGACTTCAAGGACAGCTCCCTCCATCTGGCATTAAGTATTCCCGGTGCCAGTGTCGAGTTAACTGACACTCCTGCACTTAAACTAAATGGCAGTGAACAGTCATCTCCCATGAGGTACTCACCTTGGAAAAATCACCCAGCTCCCTCATCTCCAATCATCATAGAGGTGCATACTCACCACCCACTGAATGAAAGACCCGGTCATGAAAAGAGGGATTGTTTCACTATTCGGGCATACACGGGGCAAATGAAAACATGTAATACGAAGGCTATGTCCTGTGCTGGATTTACACAAGTTCAATGAGTCGTTGAGAAGTGGGAAGAAAAGAATGGCGCACAAATAGAAAAAATCCATCGTCAGCAGGTTTCATCAATGAACCATCTCAATTAAGACAGAACCAGGCCCCAGTTCCATAATTAAAAAGATATGGTTCAGCTACATCACAGAGCTACTCTTAACTCACTGAAATGACTTTTATTCCCTATTCTCTAAATTCTTTGCCTGGATGACTGAGGGTATTCATAGACAAGCCACAAGCTTGTTGGCTTTATGTCAAGTTAGTTAGCTTAGTGGGTTAGTTGTTCAGTAGTATTGTTATTTTCTGCTTTAAACATTATTGGGGCTGGTTAAATGGCTGCAAACAGCTGTGTGTAATACTTTGTTTAGCCAGAGACCCACATGAATTAACACTGAGGCAGAACTTGTTTTGATACAAGCTTGGAGGCTTTACAAAATTCCACACTAGTGCAGCACTGTAGCACCTCTGTACTCCAGGTAATTACCAAGTCTCCCATTAGATTTCCCAGGACCATATTTCTAATTTTACCAGATCTCTTGGCTGTCCTTCAGAGACTGTTTCCATTTTAAGCTGTTGAAACCTACACGTCCACTGCAGGTGAGTTGAGGGCAGTGACAAGCACCTTTAAGATCCCAGGAGAGCAGAATCACAAGCAAACCCTTATTTAACACACAATAAAAAACACTGCAGCTCTACAGGATTGAACAAGTGTTTCAGTACAAAACTAAATTTAGGTCAACCCGGTGGGAGGTAGCAGGTTGTACAGAGCAGCAAAGATGAACCCCAGTTTGACTGAAGGTGGTCTGCGTTTCTCTTATGCACCGGCTCTTATGTAAACACAACAGTCCTGCGGTTAGCAACAAGATGGCAAAGCACGAAAGACTTCACTGTGAGGCTAGGTTGTCTTCTCTGGCCCTCTCCATCATCAAACCTTCCCAATCACAGGGGCCTGAGCTGGCATCTGAGGATACAAGCAGTGTGAGAAGCAAGAGGTCTATGGAGGTTCTGAGGGGTACCTGATAGTACCTACTGAAAAAAGCCTGCAGTTTTACTTACAAAAATAAAACGTGTATTAATGTTTTGTTTTTTTCGCGACCTGTCACTGGTGATTGTGCCAGGAATGTTGGTATGAATCTGGAATTGTTTGAAATCTGTATATTCAAACAACAGAGGAATTGTTTTAACAATATGGCATTAATCATCAGGATCATATCCAATAAAGTGCCAGATTAATCAACACAAAGAGACCACTGACAGACTCTATCCACAGGAAAGAAATAAGGGGTACCAGCTTTCCCTTTATCCATTGAGCTCTGTTCCTCCTATAAACACAGATCACAATATGGGGAGCCTCAGTGGCTACCTGTGCAGACCACAGGGGTGGCGAATAGCACGACTGTGGCTTTCTGAGCGTCTTAGCACTGCGAGCAGACGGATTTACGGTAACTCTCCGACAACCGTTCACAGCTTGGACTCTTGGCAAGGCTTCCATATTGTCCCTGGCTGAGCATCAAAACCACTGTACCTGGGGCCCAGAGTACCTACAGAAAACCCTAGGATATTTAAATGATAAATCAACGACATTTAGTGGCTGAACAGAAAATATTGGCATTGCCGTGGATATCAATTTTAATTTTAATTCACAGTGAGAGCGCATACTGGGTGGCTTGATTGACCGTGGATCGGCTTCCAGTTTAATTGCTATGTTCTCCTCTGTAGTGTAAGGATAGGGTAAGCTCTCCTGCAAATTCACCACAGGTGCAACACTATAGCGCAGCCCGCAGTGCACAGGGGCAACAATAGCGAGTAGGGGTGATATCAAATATCAACTATTATTTGGAGAACACTGAGTAAGTTATCTTTACGTTCGGTGTAACTTAACACTTTGACTATGCCTACATCAGCAGGCTGCTTCCAGCACCTCTGGTTTTGATTGAAGAGAAAACTGTTCTTTCAGATTTCTGTGATAAAAACATATGGCCAGTATATCTCACAAAGGAATTATATAACATGGCAGAAACAAAATGGATTGATTCACAGTTTTTTCCAAGATTTTGACTTTTGATTTTGGGAGGGTTTAATGATATTACCAGGACATTCTACTTAATAAAAAATCACTTTGTCATTATATCTCCAACATCTAGGTCTAAACATTATATGGCTTTCATAATCACTGGTATCATGTTGGCACAGGGCATATAAGGTACTTTCATTACTTTGTTGATTGGACTGGATTTCAGGTCTCTGAGAGGATGCTTTGAGCCAAATTCACCAAGTGCCACCCAGGCACATAGCTAATATTAGGGGAAGACTGATTACAGCGCTACTATTAGAGTCTGGATTTTTGCGACCAAAGTAGGAACGCCCTCAACACCTCTCTTTGGTCTCCATGCCCTGGCTCCTTCGATGGCACACAACATGATATTAAGAGGAGCCAGAGCAAACATGCCGGGGCGGACCACAGGGCTACTCACAGCCCATGCACATTCTTCTGAGGCTGAAACCTGATGCGATCCTATTTTTCAGCAGCTTGTCAGACCCTTCAGAGATGTAAACTCAGAGGAAAAACTGTTGTCACCTTCGTATGGCGCTTGCCTTCTTTGACTGACAAATGACAACCTCAGTGCGTGGGTTGGGGATGCGTGCTGGCAGCTCCCTCAGGCATGGAGGTGGTGGACTTACATCAACAGCAGACAATATATGAAATCAATTCATAGGTAAAACACTGGACATGGAACTGTGGTAAAGCTGTAAGTGCAGTAACCACATGCATTAAAGTGTAAATGCAATACGTAAAGCTATAACTGAAATGACAGGCTAATGACTCCATTTATTTTTTTTGTTTTTACAAAATCCAAAATTAAACTAATGCCACATATAAGTACTTGGACAGACTTTTTGGAGTGCAATACTATATATCTGTAGTTGTCACCATACTACACTGGTTTTGAAAAATGTTTGCTATGACAGCTTCACCCTCTCTGTGCCCACTGTGAGGGGACAGGGAAGAGGAAGTCTTTCAGTCAGCCAGGAATGGAACAGCAGTTGATTGACAGGGCTCAATGTGAATCAGGGCACTTTGTAAACTAATGTGTGAAGAATGTTATCAAAGTACCTAAAGTTTATGAAAGAATCTGTTAAGGAGCACTAGTCACAAAAACAATGTGTGTCAGCCAAACCATCTTGACAATGCCTGATCTCATCTGATGTCTGAAACTAAGCAGGGTTGAGCCAATGGGCCTGGTTAACATGAGGATGGGAGACGGCTGGGAATAAGAGGTGCTGTCGTGGGGTACTGGTCTGTATTGTTATGGCCTTGGGCATGACACCACCCACCTGGCTTATGTGGTGGGTGTGGGAATGATGTGGTTGGAGGGGCCAAAGATGCAGATTGGCAGTCTTACTTCTGTCAGTCTATCCCAGGGCAGATGTGGCTACAATAGTAGCTTACCACCACCCGGTGGGGAGTGAATTAGTTTCTCTTTAACAAACTGTCTGGTACAGACACCTGTTTAGTGTTTAGTTCTAAAACATGCTTGTCTTTGGAATTTGCCTGTATCCGCTGGGTACCACACAGGACATTACTCAGTCATTCATTTTGTTTGGCATTTGAACATTTCAAACTTTTTAATGCTCTAGGAAACACAACCACTTAAATATACTTCTATACATTTCCATTTCTGAGGCCGCTTTCCCAAGGTTTACGGACAAAATGAATCAGAAAACAAAGCCTCAGAAGTTACAGTCCAATTCCACTTTATAAAATGAATTACCCCTGACCGCAAAGAAAACAAAAGATGGCAAGTTTATTTTCCTGTGGTGAGACCATTTCAACAGAGCCATTATTAACTTACACCGTCTTCAAAGTTACCTCAATCAAGGCCTTCAAGCCCCACTGAGAGAGGGCACATTACAGCACTGTGTAATGCACTTTCACATTACAATTAGTGAAACATTTTGTGTATTTTGCTTAAGGCAGGAAGGAACATTGCTTCAGGGTTTCATGCAGCAAACCTGGCAAGCACACTGAATTCCGAGGTTTTTTTAATATATGCATTTAATTTATCTTTATATTGAAATGTTTATTTAATCATTAAATCTCATCTGATTAATACATTACAGTCATAATTTCCTTGAAAACAAGAAAGAAACAAGAAAGATATTTCAGTAAAGAGGCAGTATTTGTTTGTTTGTATGTGCCTCCAAAGGGCTGTAAGTGGCCAGTGTGTGGTCAGACATGCAGCGCTGCTCTTGGCTCCTGACCACTGCTGGCGTTCACTGCATCTGTACAGAAACAGCTGGAGGCAAAGCCAACATCGTCCCGCTCAGCAGCGACAGATTCCATGACTTTCCATAGCGCCACGTCACCATGCCAACAGGACCTGGCAACAGGCACATGTCCCGATCGGCATTCTGCACACCTGGCCCACCAAGAGTCCAGACTCTCCTCCCCTGTCACTGTGTGATGAACAGGTCATTTACAACTCAAGTGTTTGTGTGTTTTTAAGAGTTATGGGCCCAGCTAAAGAAAACACAGCCCACTGGACCTCCTGTGTGTTGCTCTAATCAAACTGAGCTGAGAACCTTCACACTACACAGTTACACACGTTGAATTAGTCCACATGGAAACCCTCCAAGGGACATGACAACATAAAGTGAAAATAACTAACTTTTTGTTGCTCATATGTTGCTTACTAGTACATTTGAGCTTTGAGATCTATCAATCTGTTGTTAACTTAACTGAATTGTCCTAACCTAATCAATCTCATTTCCAGTGGTTGTCTGAAAAAAACCATCTCAAAGTAGATTTAGTCTTAGCATTGTCAATGCAACAGTAGTTCACTGCAATCTCTACTTCTATGACCTAAAATCTTGTTTTCATGATTTTTACCTTCTGTAATGTTTTTTTTTTTTATGTAATCAAATAGGAAAGTTGGAAACCTGATATTTTAAGTGCTAAAATACAGATCAGACACATCATAAAATTCAGATTTCACTTTGTGTATCTTGGCAAATCATTTCAAAAAGAAGCCAAACTTTCTTGCAATGGAGAATGCGCTGTGAGCTTTTTGGTGCTTAGGAGGAATTATTACAACGGTGTCGGCGCCACCCATGATATCTAAGTCTAGCAGTATGGCAAACACAGTCTCACACATGAAGGGTGGAGCAAGGCTCCTGGAAGCAGAGAAAACATGATTTGTGTATGGATGTCCAGCATGTGAACAGCTTGATGAATGGGCGACTAGAAAAAACAGGCAAATCCTTATTAGTGTATAAAGAAGCTGCAGACTGCCAGCTGAGAGGGATGCGTGGGCATCTCCTCTCTGGTAAGTGATCAGGTGTTTGACTGTCTGGTAGGAAGGAAGTCCTTATTAATGTTGAAGAGAAGGCCATGGCTCAGCAACCTCAGGCATGCTCGCCCACACACACTAATGTACTACTGCGTCCAAGTAGCACAGGTCTGTGCCCATGGAGCTTCATTACTGTATGAGGACACAACACAAGTCCAGTTACCATATATACAACTGTGAAGGTGTTAAAACTGTTTGTCAACATCTTGGAACCCGTCTTTATTCAGGTCTTTAAAAATACGTTATTACACATGTTATGTTTAGTTTAGTTCAGTTTATAGCAGAAGAAAATTCTGTTCTGTCAACTGGACAAAAGTTTTGGAGTGAAGACGTTTCACCACTCATTCAAGTGGCTTCTTCAGTTCTGGTCAAGTGCTGGGATTAGCTAACTCCTCCCTTCAGACAAATATAAGGCAGTCTCCCACCAGCACTTGACCAGAACTGAAGAAGCCACTTGGATGAACGAAAGAGAAATGTCTTCACTCTAAAACTTTTGTACAGTTGACAGAATGGAATTTTCTACCTGGATGACTGAGGGATTACACATTTCTTAGTTCAGTTTTGTTTAGTTTAACTTGGGGAAAGGCACCTGATTGGTCTGATCTTACGAACAAAATAGCTAAATAAAAACACCAGGATCATGTAGAGCAGATTAAAAGGAACATTTTAAAACCAAAATGACGAGCTTGACAGCAGCATTTATAGAGAGTGGCAAAAATTTTTCAATAGAAAGTGATTTTGGAAGGCGGTGGCTAACAGGCTAACTCTGTCCATTCATATAAAACTATGTGCTTAACCCATCGTTCCTCTAAATACATTTAACCATACAAATATCTTTGTAAAACACATCACACCTAAGCAGTCACTTTTCTCCCATCATAAACACTGAGTTTACAGCAGTATTTGCACTCTGTAATCCTGGTTTACATCAAAGCTTTGCACTCATGGGGTCACTTTAATAAAAACATATTAGGCCTGCCTCAGTGTTTCCAAGACAGCTAACACAAGCCATCTAAGAGAACAGGATCTAAGCCTGAAATAGTGACACTTTATGCACAAGTCTTACAAAAAAAACAGAGTTAATTTCCTCTTGCTCATATGGGACAAAGAAAGCACAAGATTATACTTGTCAGTTACCTTAACAAGATACATTCCTGCAATATTTGTGATTTCACATACTCATAAGAATCCATCTTGTTACGTGATTTCTCCGCTTGTTTCTTCTGTTTGAAGCTTGAAGTATTCAACAGGAATGTTCCGCATTTTCCCAATTGCTACACATATAAATCTGGCTTTGCCAGGTTAAGTTGTCAGAGCATTAAGCAAACAGATTTAACACTATCTTCCTTCCTTTGCTTTGCTTTGAAGAGGATGCTGTTGGAGAAACATGTGGAATGTTAAGGGCAAATCATCGTCTTGGTTTTAGACCAGATTTGGACAAAAAAGAAAGTGGCATAGGACTGCTATTACACTCCCTGTTCACTTACCATATGCCCAGCTTGTAAATCACACCACTAATAGTATATTAACACATTTCTCCACCTGCATCACAGGCTATATTAAATAATTAAGAATAAGTAGTTATCTATAAGTTATCTTGCTTATAGAAGTGCGTTTTTAAGACACAAAATTATGAGTTAGAGGTAAAATTTCTATTCTGGTCAAAACAGTCATAATCTTTTGAAAATGTTCCCATTTCCAAAAGCTGAAAATTGAGAGGTGCAAAGTGAGGGTGAGGAATATGTATGCCAGTCCCTGTGCCCTGGTGAGTGCAAGGCGGGTGGCCCTTTTTAAGCAGGAAAACGCTGTCCAGAGGCAGTCTTCAATGGTCATATTCAACTGCCAAGAGCTGCTAGCTCTTAGCATGTCTCAGGGTCGGCAGAGAGGACAAGAGCACTCAACAAGGTCTATGCATTGAGTCGAGTCCATTTAAAATAACTAATGGATAAATAAATACAGGACCCAGGTTCACTGTACAGTAATTGGTCAGGAAACCAGCAGAGACAAGCTCATTTACAGTAAATGGATCAGCTTTGAGTTGGTGAAGTGCACTTGGCTCTGAGAGAACATCAGAGTGATCAGGAAATTGCATGTTTAAATACACTCTAACACATTGCACATGAAAATGTTTTACTAATTATAGTAGCAATTTCTAGCAGCAGTGGTAAACTGTTTTACATTTTCAACGTCTATTCAGTCCTCACACAAACACACAGCCACACACACAAAGGTAGGTAGAGTAGCCAAAAATTGAGTACCATTGCTTCATCATAATATTACTGAAATAAAAAAACAAAGGTGTCCAATAAATTCCTCAAGTAGAGTAAAAATATACGTACTTGGGGATCAAAAAATACTGCCCACAAACTGGTATTTTAAGATGGAAAAAACTGAGAAAAATAAAATCACAACTTTTTTATTTAAAAGTTATTCAAAATGGTACTACCCACCTCTGCACACACACACACACACACACACACACACACAGACACACAGACACACACACACACACACATACACACAGTGGTTTGTCTGGCCAACCCTGTTGACCCAGTGGCTAAGCTGCGGCTGCACGCTGGACGCA
Source organism: Periophthalmodon schlosseri (assembly GCA_000787095.1). NCBI lineage: Eukaryota > Metazoa > Chordata > Actinopteri > Gobiiformes > Gobiidae > Periophthalmodon > Periophthalmodon schlosseri. The sequence continues at coordinate 45,289 of KN481105.1, forward strand.
AAGCACTCATTAACGATTTGAGCCTGCTCTTCAGTTATGTAAACAAACAGACTGAGCCCGTCATTACCGTAACGCCATGTGTGTGTGGTCTTCTCAATTAAACCTCTATTGATTCTTCAATTTTCACAGAAACTAGAGCAAAAAAAAAAAGAAAAAAAGAATTCAATTTGCCTGTTGAAAATACATGCAGCACAGGCACACATTTCCAAATGGTTCACATTTTTCATATGCTTCTGACCCTCTTGGTAGTGGCAGCAGC
>KN481105.1:45595-56586 GCA_000787095.1 Periophthalmodon schlosseri
CATGTTCCCAGCCAAAGCCACCACAAACCTCAAAACATAAAACAGCACAGTTAGTTTTACACCGCATGTAAAATGCCACCATAACCAACTCCTCGCCATTAGCCCCTTCTGCCTCCGACACAGAAGTCTCTTTGCAAGGAGGAGCAAAGCGGAGTCAAAATGTAAGCTGTGCTGTGTGATCTTTGGCAGTCACACACAAGTTTATGGTAATGTTTTGGGTGATAGGTCAGGGGCAAAAGTGTGTGTGGAGACTTTGTGGAGTAGAGAAAAGAGACATACAGCTTGCATAACAAACATATTGGCATGGAAAAAGTTAGATTTAATCTGGTTTGTTCATCCTTAATAGTGTGTTATTTGTTTATTTCTTCCTATAAAATGAGTAGGAAATAAAAAATCATGCCAATGGTTTATTGGAAAAGGAAATACACTGATGCTTATTTTAGCTTTGAAAAGATAAAATATAAGAAAGATGCTCTTGTGGTGAGCATTTTGTAAAGTCTGGGAAAGATCAGGATTGTAAGAGAAATAATCACTACAGAATGCAATGTTAAAACACTCTGCTTAAATGAGAACAGAGCTTTGCCGGGTAGGAATTATTTCATTTTAGCAATGGATTTTACAAGCAAAATGTCCAATGGCAGATATTTCCTGTCTGAAAAATAATAATTTAATGTACCTATGCTCAGGACCAAGTCTGGACAACATGCTTTTGTCCAAGTGGGACCTCCCAGACTTACTGTCTCCAAGAGCTTGACATTTATGGTTAACATAAAAAAAATAGTTGTAAATAAAAAATGAGACCCAAAGCTTTACCTGCAATATTATCATATATCAAACCAGAGTCAGTAACAGACAAATGTTTGAATGTTTTTATAACCTTGAGAAGGGTGAGGTAATGTTGAGGATGTATGCCCCTTAAAAAAAGCATGCAGCAGCTTTCTCTGACTCTCAGTACTATCCCTCATACTGTACCTAACCAATGCTGCTACCATCATTCTCAATCAACAAAACAAGTACTTCTTACTATTAGTCACTAAAGCAAATATAATAGAGAAGATTATTATAAAATTTACATTATACAATTATACAATTAGAGAATAAAATCATAGTCAGAGAATAAAGAATTCTTTTGAAGATAAAACTGCATATAAGATATTGCCTGAAGGCAGACGCGTTATGAGTAAATGCCCAAAGATTGACTATTCTACCATCAGTTAGCACTGGGTTTAGCAAAGAGGCACAGATCCTCTAGCTAAAAGTCATTTTTGTCTTATGCACTTGTAAAACAAAATTATGACTGTATGTGCTGAAATTAACCAGAAGAAGGTAAATGGGACATTCCTGAGGCAACAGTTATGATTGGTAGGTGTGAAGGATTAGACCACAGTACAAATTTAAAACATGTCTATATTAAGATATGTGAAATGGTCTGTAACTTGAAAAATCATTAAGGTCACTGGTTAAGTTTACAAAAGAAATGTTGAGGTTTGCCAGCATAACAGTGCAGACCAGAGACCGAGAGATCAAAGCCTTGAGTTTAGACATAAATTACAAAGAATAATTATCATTTACATTATGAGATTATATTACACTTTATTGTGACTTTTAAACTTGTGGTTTACCAATAACTACTAGTTGAATCTGCTGGCAATTCCCAGTATTGATTAAGGCAGTCAAAGCTATAAGAAAACAGCATGGGATAATTTTGGTGTGTTACTGTCATGTATCATGTATATTTTCACAGTAATCTCTATAGGCACACAGATTTTAAGGATAATATTTTAAACTTGGGAGAGGCATAGCTATCATATGTGTAGATAGATATATAAAAATCATCTTCAGTCTTTGCTATCATGAGTCAAAAGCAGCATTCCTGGCTCCTGCACTGTATGGTTTGGTCTGCCAGGAACTGGGATTTTTTTCAGGTGAGGTACTTGCAAAATGGATTCAATTTAGCTGTTTCTTCCATAGCCAAATGTTCAAGTCATGGATGTTGAAGGCAGACTCAATGAAAATGAAAAAGCAAGCTGTATTTTAGAGCCAAAGCATATTTATACCACCCCCTCCTGCAGAATATGTTGGGTCTTGACTCAAGTAAATAGTGAGCCCTGTATTGAGTTATTGGCTTCTAACTGTTTAAAAATCACACTAAATCCACAAATCATCACTGAATGTAGCATATTTATGCAATTTAATTAAAATGGAAATTACAGCAAACTTCATGATGTAGGCTCATGTTGCAATAAACTCTTTTTCTTCGTCCATATTGTAATAAACTATTTTTAGGGTGCATTGTCAATGGCCAGGTATGTCGTCTGCAATACCAATACACGTTTTAATTTTTTTTTTTTTTCATATTTGCTTCAGTGTCAATCTCCTATTTTTCTGTAAACAATTGATTTTAAATAGAAATGTTTATTGGTGAAAGCAAAGCTCTGTTTCCTAAGAGCCTATGCAAGGCCACAAAACCCACTGTAACCATTTGGTGGTGAGCTGGTTTGCTGAGGCAAAGTGAAGAGAATTGAATGATCTGCAGTGAGCGACTGTGGCTTGACTTTCTCTGAGGTTATGGTCACTCTCCCCTGGGAAAGTGGTTAGGCTCCTGTTTACTTTGGAGTAACCCTGCCCCTCCCCTTGAATCCTCCCTGTGTGGTAACTCATGGCTGCTTCCATTACTGCTCCTCCATTCTGACCTCTATCAAATTATTACTATGAAAATCAATCTTTAAACCTATCAGTCACCCAATAATGACTGAGGTTTTGGATGTTGCTGTAAAGGACCACCTTCTTGTCACAGCAGGTGTGATTGAAGGGGGATGAAGAGGTCTTGAGGGCTGGGAGATTGGGGAGGTGTTAGAACTAGGTCTAATGGGCAGGAGCACCTACGGAGCAGTTAAACTTTCTGTCGGTCCCACAGTCAGACAGAAAGAGTTTGCTCACAGTGTTGAACCTCACTCTCTGCTCTTCTCGAAGTCTGGCACACAAAGTGCTTCTGGACTACACCTGATGAGACGACTGCAGGAGCTGCTCTGTAGCTGAGGGGCTGCTAATGCTCTTTCTATCTATATCGTACTTTTAAATGGGCCATTGGATGGACATAAATAGCACAACACTCACTGTTGGGAGGCAAATGAATGGACCTTCTTCAGAGGAGAATTCCCTGGGTTTTCATCACATCAGTGGATCTCAGTTTGTTTTGAAAAATGGAACAATGTTGGACAGAATAACTTTTTGAAAGATCTACAATTTGGCAAACATGTAAGTGCATGTTCTTTGTTCATATGATATTATTTACTAATACAATTTACAAATATAAAATATATACAGTCGTTTATAATGTGGAGCATAAAACATGCTTGTAAAACAATAATTTTGTGCTCTGTTATCTTTAGGTTGTGCACTGTAAGCAATCTACATCAGTGGAGTTTGGCTCTCTTTTTGCTTTTAGCTCCACTGACTCTTTATGGAAGGCCATTTGATACATATCGAAGCAGAATGTGAGTATATGTAATGTTATTAAACATGATCAAATAATACACATTTCATGTTTTTACATAGTTATCCTCATCTCAGTGCCTCTGATTCTTTTGAAGTCTTGAGTTCAAACTTTGAACAGAAACTTAGAAACTTGTTTATATTGCTTACATGCACATTACAAGTAGCTGTTTCTGTCTTGTATTAATATAAATGTTAACAATATGTAATGTTATTGTACTGATTTTTAATCAATAGGCACAGATCAAAGCTTGGAATTTATGTACTATGATTTAGATTTAATCTGATTTGTCTTTCTGTTTGGTATAGACGGAGGTCAGTAAGTCATGCCCAGCTAATGCATGACAAAGGGCGCTCCTTGCAGGAGTTGAAGCGTCGCTTGTGGATACAGGACCTGTTCGAGAAGGTGCATACAGCTGATGAAAGTGATCCACACATGAGCAGGACATCAAGCCAAACTTATAGTGGAAGTTCTGTCCCTCAAAAGCCCCAGGGGGCTACCAAAGACCTTTCAGAGAGGTATGGGCTAGATAGCCCTGTACTACCTCAAGAGACTAACAAGGCTGTGGCATATAAGGACCAAACACTAAAACTGGCCATCAAGAAGAAGAAAAAGGTGCGCCTTGGCCGACGCAGAGAGAGTGACAAGAAACGACGAAAAACGCGGTCAGTCAGAACAGAGGGTCTTGGATGAAACTCAACAGAGTTCTGCATTGACAATGAAACAAGTTCAGCTGGGCTGAGGTTGAAGACATTCAATCTATGATACAAGTGACTGCAGGAGGACTAAGTGCCAATTGTATGTGTAACTTTATAAATCAATATCTTTGGTCAATATTTAATTCAAAGTACATTTTTTCAATTTATAATGATTAATCCAAATGTGTGCTGGTGCTTAAATACATGATGCACAGCAGTATGCTTCTTTATTTTTGGACAAATCATTTGCCACCGTAATTTGTTCAAACATAGTAATTTAAATCATTCTAATGTGTGTATTTATTTTCTGAATGTATGTGGTGCTGCTGACTGAATCAAATGTGCACTTTACTTTTAACTGTTTTTTGTGGCTAAGTTTACAAGTTTCTATTGTTCTTTTGCCTTTGCAAATCCTTGGACTGTTAATTCTGTTTGTCTCCATCTACTAAACCCAGTGTTGGAGTTGTCAGTAAATAATGTTTAATGCACTGAGGGTACAGTAAATAATCAAAAGAGTAAAATGTATCACTATAATGTTTATGCATTGATGTGATGTGTGTGTTATATGTTATGTGTCAAGTTTTGAAAGATACAATTGGACAGCGGTGTATAAGTAGTGGGTGTGGGTGGGGGGTGTCTGTGAGCAACATAATCCACCAATCAGAGTAGTTTGTCTCATATTACCAGAACAATTATATAGTGAAATGGCTACTGGGTACGGTATGCAGTGTGTTAATTGTTTTAGATCAAGAACTCAAATTGTAAGAAAACTTTTAGATATAGAAAAATGTTGTAAAACGTAAAATGTAAAAGCATAGAATCACGTGAGCATTTCTGCCATTTTTACAACACTGACATTGGTGATGGAGGGGGAAACAAATGCATCAGTGTCAGCTATATCCGGCGCTAAGAGCAGCAGTGCAGCAAGCACCATTAGCTGACACAGAGTCATAAACACTGTGCACAGCCTGATAAAGCTGTCATCAGGAGCCAGCAGCCCACACTGAAGAAATCAATCAAACAATGCACACAGAGATTGATATCTCCAGGGAGAGGAACAGGAGTCAAGTCTTTTTCTTATTTTACCTTCTATTGTAATTTTTTCCACATATTTTGACTAAACATATAAATTATCCCGTGCTTTGGAGGTCAAAATTAAGTTTTATGCATATAGCTTTACAAATAGCCCAGGTGTACGTGTGTGTGTTTTTTTTATTTTAGGAATAATAAAACACTTTTAATCACAAGGAGAAGGAGAATATATGATATGATATATGATATGATACATGATTTCATATATTCCCCTTTAAGTCTTTGTTCATTTAACAGCTGGTCTGATCTCTTAAAGTCAAGCCAACCATAATCAATGTGACCCAAGCAGTGTTTGCCTTTCTTTTTTCACATTCACCCTTTGCAACGAATCCTGGGAGGCAGTCGTCTTGCTAATGACTAACAGAATGGGAAACACGGAAAATGTACATTCAAAATATGAAGGCATTTCTTTATGACAAGTGAGTGGTACTAAGAACAACAATGGTAAGTACTGAGTCTTATTCTACCCTAGAGCTACTTCTACTTTAAAGAGCTATTGATAAGTTAGGAGAAGAGCTTCAAAATCCTGTATTCAATTACATGGCATAAATACAATAGAAATTTTAAATAATAACTTGGTAACAACTAGTGCAGATCGGATAGAGGTAGTATTGATGGTTTTAACCACAGCGTAGTCTAACAATGTTTTCTTGATAGTTTGATCATTTAAATGAGGTTACCATGATAGTTGCCAATGTTGAAGAAAGCACTGAAATATCACTTAGTGTTAGTCTTTAACACAGTTATTACATGTGTACAAATGTTGTAAAGTAATATATTACATTTAACTTCTGTAAGGTGTAAAGACGGGAATATGGCTTTCCCCAACACTTATGGGCTCATCTTTGCTTGTACCTGTGGCATTATCCTGGGCATTGGACTCTGTGCCAACCTGTTGGTATTCTCTCTGTTTGCCAAACACAACTCGTTGCGTAAAAACCGACTGGATATCCTGCTCCTGAGCATGACCCTGGCAGATTTCCTCACTCTTCTGCTCATCCCTTTCACCCTGCACTCAGCTGTCAGTTACTCGTGGCCTCTGGGTGACATCTCCTGTAAAGTGTACCAGTTCCTTCTGGCTTTCAGCCTGGCAGCCAGCACTTATTCACTGTGTGCTGTGTCAATGACACGTGCCATGATCATCACAAACCCCTACCAGCCACCCACAATGGACCTGGTCATCTTTATGTTTGTTCTGGTTTGGGCTTTAAGCTTCTTCATTAGCCTACCACTGCGGATGTTTGCCACCAAAGAGAGCCTGAGTCCGAGTCTGGCCAACTTCACCTTCTGCCTTCCAACTATTCATGAGCATCACTACCAAGTGGTGCTCAGCCAGTTTGTACTTTACTACTTTATTCCAATGCTGATCATTGCCTTCAACTATGTTCGCTTGGCTGTTTTTCTTCACAAGAGCCCTGTAATGTCAGTGTCAAGTGCCAGGAACACCCGGCGTGCCTCTCTCATGGTGTTCCTGGCCGCTGCTACCTTCTCTGTGTGCTGGCTGCCTGGCTATGTTCTGGAGCTGTGTGTTTACCTGGGACAGTATCGACACGGACAGGCCTGGGAGATCTTCTACTTCATCTGCACAGTGCTGCAGTACCTGCACCCCTGCATCAACCCGGTGCTTTATGTGCTTCTCTCCAAACGCTACCGCCACCGGAGGGCGACCTGTCTCTTCAACTGCAATAGAAACAGAGTACAGCCGCAAGTCATCAGTGTCACTGACAGCCTTTAGATGCAAAACAGTTAGATGCATCTTTGTGGTTCTTAATGTATTATGCCAAGTTATTCTACCAATGTATTTCTAATTTTGATGGCATAAGGCAGCTATTTTAATTGAGGATTTAAGTCACATATTTGTCAAGTATTTTTTATTAGGGTAAAACGATTGCACACACAATTTGGTTAATGAAAGATCAAATCCTCAGAGATGGCCACATACCACATGTGCCACTAGAGCCATACACAAAAAAAGAAATGTCTTTTATTCCTTGTGCTGACTGTATTATTGGTGATTTTATATTTGACTAGTAATTACTGCAAATTTAGTGTTTTCATTGTTTCTAACTGTGATTGGCTCAATTTAGGCTTAATGTTGCACTTTTTCACTTATTAATATTTAATCTAGTCTAGTATATGAGTGTATGTATGAGTATGAGAGTTAAGTTATCAGCTCAGTATCAGTTATGACGTTAATTTAAACTATGGCATTTTTGTTATATATTTCACAGGGGCAGCAACAAGAGCTCTAAAAAGAGAGCTATTAAAAGTGAGATAGATAATCTGCTAATATTACAGTAATGAAAGACTGCTGTTTATCTTGCAGTCTGTCATCCTCACTTTAATAAAGTCATCATTGCTTAAAACTTTTGGCTTGTTAACTGAGTAGAAATAAAAGAGAAATCATATGTTGTAGATGTATTGTTGTAGAACTGTTGATGATTTATGTTGGTGTTTGGCTGCTTAGTGTATCCTTCTTTCGTCTTCGTTTTCAGTTGGCTGGGATGAAAGTTACACAGTATAAATGTATGTGATCAAGGAACCACTATCCAACTCAATATTTTTTACACATTTGCAAAACAAAGAATGCCACTAAAGCTTATTATAAATGTCTCTCATTAAACAATATTAAAACAAATGTTATTTACTCTACTAGGCCTACATTTATAAATCTACAGTGGTAGACATTTATTATTTTACTAAAGAAAAAAGGTTAAAAAGAAAGAACAAGGCTGTCTGAGTCCTAGTAGTAACTGGAGACCACCATGCCCTATCCAACTCCCTTCAGTCAACTCACCCCACGACTTTTGACCTTCTCTTTAGCGTACAGCCAAAGCAGCTGGCCTGACTTGTACAAACTGGTCATCTGCTGGATATGGTGAAGCAATAAAGAACACGTGCCTCTTCTAGTATGTCCACACTCTGTACAGTGCAGCTCATCTGACTGTCCCCAGAGAAGAAAACCTGCAAAAAGAAGCACAACACAAAAACAGCTAGTTTCATTTTTTGAATTATACTGTTTCTTATTAAACTAATCAAATGCACTTTGTGGAAAATTGCACTGACCAATTGATTGAGTAGGCTTATTGATTCTATGAAAATCACAAAAATACTGCTAAATTAAATTTTTATTTTATGCAGCTAACCTGCTCTGTAATGGGCTTATGGTAATTACAATGGAGGTGTTATTGCTTTGCCTGGAATGTTTCACAGTATAGCATTAAACTGCATATTATCTGCAAACTGCATATTATCTAAATATTATTCGATTACAGCTGCAAGTAAAAAAAAAAATATCTCAAAAAACATTCTGTGAGCAGGGTTGCTCCACAGATCTGTCCTGTAACCTGGCCTGGTGGCATCACCTGCCTGTCTCCTTGGAGATAAATAAGTTTGAAGAGGGCCTTAACACCCACCCTCGCCCACAGCCACAATCCAAATGAGCTGTTAAACTAGGCAGTGCCTGGAGGACTAAATGGGGCAGTCAGAGGGGAGAAGGGGCAGAGTCTGGACCAATGAGGAACAGCTTGACTTGCACTCCCAACTCTGCCTCTGCAGGTGTGTGTCTGATGGAGCACTTATCAGAGCAGAGGCATGTGATGTCACATGCCTCTTAAGATGCAGTAGCAGAGTTTAACTATAGTAGGCAGCACACACTCAGTTTTTGGTGCCTAGTTTACATGCAATACGGGGTGAGGTCATTGCAGAGTGCCTGTTATAACACCAATGGTGTACGGTGGTTCATGTGAGTTCATGCAATAACACCAAAAAGTACTCTTTTAATTGTCTATAAACTTCTCCAGACCGGTGAGGAAAAAATGTATTCCTCACAGATTCTTCCTTGAGGCTAGTGTGATAACACTAGCCTCAAGGAAGGGTGTAATGCTGGGTTTACAACATTAGTTGTAAACCCAGCATTACACTATAAAGCATCAAATTAACCTAGTTTGCACTAGACGGACAAAGTTAGATATTTATCTGATGCACTATATGGTTTGGTCCCTTACCCTCCTGTGTTCAACCAAATTAAAAGCGACTCACAAATATCATCCTTAACTTACTCAAAGTTGTATTCTGATTGATTCATGAATGTTTGAGTAATTCAGCATTGCCCTACATTTGAGGCTTGAGTGCTCAGAAAATTTCAGTTTTTACAATTATTTGCGTACATTGGTAACCGTCACTGCCCTTTATAAAGTCTAAATGGGCTATAAAAATCTGTATCAACTGAGGATCCAGACTGCTGTTAGTTGGTAAAAACTGATGTAGTTAACTCTTATTTCTGTCTTAAGTAATTACAGAATGAATGCTTGTCAACATTGCAGCTTTGAAAACATTATGAGACCCTCTGGGCCAACAAAGGCCACAGCAATACACCCGGCCGTGGTCAGCTGCATGTTCCCACGTCTGTTTGAAAATTTTGCCAGAGGGTTCTATGTTCTCACAGCTCTAGTTTATGTTCTCACATTTGCGGGGTTGTAGGGTTACTGTTAAGGTTAGGGCCTGGTTTATGCTGACCAGACGTCCCTATTTACCCAGGATAGTCCCAGTTTTGAGCCCTGTGCCCCCTATCCTAGCAGATTTATCCAAAACCATTGAAGCCCTATGTCCCCTGTCCCAGCAGATTTATCCAAAGCCATTATTTGTCCCAGTTTATTCAAGAAGTGTCCCTATTTTTGACCAATTTTATCCCCGCCAACAGTAAAGAGGGGAATATATTGTCATTTGTTTAGCTAAAGTACTGAAAATGAGCATAAGGCAAAAAATGCAACGACAGAAGTCCCTCATTATATACTGAACCCCAAGTGACTCGAGAATGGACAATGTTACATTGTCTTTTCACCATTGTATTTATTCCATACATCCCAACTCAGGTGTGTCCCAGTTTTTAATTTTGAAAATCTGGTCACCTTAGCCTGGTTTTGAGATTCTGTTTAAGGTTAGGACAAGGTAGGGGTTATGGATTTACTTTCAAAAATATCTTTTAGGCTAAATGTGAAAAAACAGAGCTGTGGGAACATAGACCTGAACACAGGTAGGTCATGATGCCAATGTGGAAATGTGACTTTCATGCACTAACAGTAGTCGCTGGCTAGGCAAGATTGTTCATGCAGTAGCTAAAACAACAAAACTTGTTTTTTTAATTGTATATAAATTTCTCATAATGAGTATCCAGTAGCCAACTAATCATTGGCCCGAGCCAGTAACAAATTTGCCACTTGTTGTTTGCTTTCATTCTTTTTTTCACACTATTTATTCTATTTAATTTTATTTTTATTCATCCATACCAAAAAACATTAGCATTATCAAGTTGATTAGCATAAGCCCAACTGCTATTTTTCTTGCCTTTGAGCTTGAATGTCCAAAACTTGGCTTTACTGTGTGGCAGTCAGATTGTGAGAGCTGGTTTTAAAACAGCCTGAGAAGCTGCTGGGTCACTCCTGGTACATTTATCACACTATAGTGTCACAATCCATCTTAATAAACACTAAATTTAGTATTAGCATTTTAAAACCTCCAATGGTTTTAGATTAGGCTAACTGAAAATTATCTTAGATGTGACAACACAACTGGTAATTTAATACATTAGCTAAGCGTTTTGCGGAGTAACTGAGAACAAAAAATACTTTAGCGTTGCAATAATCTGATTAAAATTTAACATGAACGGCGCTTACACTCCGTCATACCTGAGCAATAGAGGGAAA
>KN481106.1:0-11643 GCA_000787095.1 Periophthalmodon schlosseri
AGCCACAACAAATCAATAACATCTGCAAGTTTTTGCCATCTAAAAAACATTGCAAAAATCAAAGGTATACTGTCTAAACTAGACTTGGAGAGACTTATCCATGCATGTCTCCAGTAGGTTAGACTACTGTAACATCCTGCTCTCTGACCTTACTGTGGTCAGTGACATGTCTTATGAGCAGTAAGACAGCTGCAGTACAGCCAGAACACTGCTGCTCAGGTCCTAACTAGAACCGGGAAGTATGAGCACATACAGTGGGCCAAAAAGTATTTAGTCAGCCACTAATTGTGCAAGTTCTCCCGCTTAAAAAATAAGAAGCTTGTAATTTTCATCATAGGTTCACTTCAACTATGAGAGACAGAATGAGGGGAAATAATCCAGGAAATCATATTGTAGGATTTTTATGAATTAATTGGTAAATTCCTCAGTAAAATAAGTATTTGGTCACCTACAAACAAGCAAGATTTGTGGCTCTCACAGACCAACCATCTCGCACTCTGAGGACTTCAGGGACCGGCCTCCTGCTGGTGCCCAGAGTCAGGACTAAACATGGGGAATCAGCGTTTCAGTTTTATGCAGCTAAAACCTAGAACAGTCTTCCTGAAGATGTAAGACCGACCTCTACTTTGACGTTGTTTAAATGTTTAAATCCAGGCTCAAAACGGTTCTGTTTAGCTGTGTATATGACTGAAAGGTTTTTATTCTGCACTCTTCTCTTTTAATGTTCATTTTATGATGATTGTTTATGTTTTTGATTTATTTGTATTGTGATTTTAATGACTGAAGCACTTTGAATTACTTTTTGTACGAATTATGTTATACAAATAAACTTGCCTTCCCTTGCCTAAATGACTGTTACCTCTCCTCCGTTGACATAGTCCAGTACAAAGTAGAGTTTTTCTGGAGTCTGAAACGAGTAGTGAAGCCGCACCAGGAAAGGGTGTTTAAGGCTCTTCAGCAGCACGTTCCTCTCTGCCATGATGTTCTTTTGCTGAAATATACAAAGACAAAACCATTTTATACTTTGGAACATTTTGACATTTTTAACATGTATTATTTTTAACAGATAATGGGAATTTATTTGCAGCAAGCGACCAATTATTTCTGATAATGGACTAATCAAATGTACTAAGCATGAGTACAAATATTGCATAACCAGAATGCCTGAAGGTAAAGCAATAAATGTCAAAATCATGTTCACTATTAAGATTTTATTTAAGTGTAAATAAGGGCCCATTGTTTGAGCAGGAAACTCCTCTGGCACCGTAACCTCTTTGGTCCAATATTATGCACATGCTTGACACTGCACTGAAAAGTCATGTGAACTATATATTTAGTAAGGAAAGCGCTACCTCAGGACAAATAGTCACAGATAAGGACAGCATTGTTTTCAGCTCCATATTGAAATTAGGGTTGTGCAATTAATTACATTTTGATGGAGATCAAGATTCAGTCATTTATAATGGTCAATGCTTAGATTAAGTCTTTTTAATGGAGAAGTCTACAGTTAATCCTCTGCCAGTAAAAACATGTGGTTTGGAGCAGATGGAAGACTTTGTAAGAAGAAACTAGACTATACTTTGTGATAAATGGCACTGACATAAAGATGTCTTGTTTATGTTCATGAAATTAAAAAAAGCTAGAAATCTGCTGTGAAGTTGCCCTGAACCTGGAAGTGACATCATCATTTAACAACTCTTAACTGGCTAACAATATCTGTCTTCTAAATATACATATACATAGTATATGTGTATACTACAGCAGTTCTATAGCCATAGCTGCCCTGGGGTAGACTGATTAAAGTGAGGCTGCCATCGGCCCTACCGACCACCACCATCTCTCACACACACCTTATTCATATATAGATGAGGTGAGTGAATAATAGTGGACATTGAGACCACCACTAAATCACAGTGCACTAACAATGTTGAAAAATTGCCAAGAGGGCATCTAACACACAGCGACATTTCAGAAAATGTTTGTAGAGGTCTAAACTACAGGGTTAGCAGCTTTTACACAGAATAAGACCCCACGGAGACACATGGACATCTGCAGAAGACATGTTAGGCCTACTCTAATAATTTGCAAAATAGGGATTCACACTGCAATTTCAAAAGTGACACCTGACATAAAATCAAAACATGAAAATTGAGTGAGGTGATTATTTTTCCAGCCAAGTGCAGCCTCACTGGATAATGTGGTGTGATTACACAGAGGAGTTATAAAACCTGTCCTTTGAACAGAACAGGCTGCAGATTAGATAAGATCTACGCTCCTTGTTTACTAAAAACACACTCAAAAGACTCTGCTGTCATCTCATGGACAATTAAGCATGCTTCTGTCATTTCAAGTTAAGTCTACAGATCACCACCATATATGGGTTCATCTTCCTGTTATCTGCAAAATTTTGAGAACTTTTCCCTCTTCAGAAGTATAATAACTTAGTTGGGCCACAATCAAATCAAAATTGCAATATGAATAGACAATTAGCTATTCGCTATGACTGCAATTTTTTAACATAAAACACATCATAATTTCTAAATATTCAGGATAAAAAACAGCTAAACCTTGTTGTTTAGATCTGTGTCAGCATGTTCTGAAATGTGATTCTTGTATAAGTTTGTTCATATTTCAGTCCTTTTGTCAATTTGGAACATGTTTAAAACGGAAACTTTGAACTTTGAACTAATCGCAATCCTTGTCAGAAAAATTACAATTAGATATTGTTGTGGAAAAATTACAGTTGTAGATGAAAAGTAATCCATTTGTGAAGCCTGGTGAGTTTTGAAATACAAAAAAGGTTTATTCTTTGTTACAGCAGATACAGACAGGGCAGGGCCCAGGCCTGCCCTGGCTACAGACTGGTAGCCTCCTGGCATCCCAAGTCCCTCTCCTAGAGCATCTCTCCCCCTAGTCCTTTGTTTTCCCTTAGTCCCCCTTCGTTTTCCCTGAGCATCTGAGCTCTCAGTGTTTATACCAGAATGACAAAGCTACATACATTTCAAAGCAGAGTGACTTTTGTTTCACACCCATGAGATAATGAACTTTTACACCTGAGGACAGCTAAGACAACAAAGGCTTTCCTGTGGGATGGAGACAGAGCCTTCACACATGTTAATGTCTGGTTTGGGTCTGACAGACTGACACAGATCAAATGCATTTAAAGACATATGATAAGAATAATTTCTTCACAACATGAATATACTTAAATTTCCATCACAATATTTTTTCCCATATGATAAGATAATTTCTTCACAACATGAATATACTTAAATTTCCATCACAATATTTTTTCCCAAATCGTTCAGCCCTAATATTTTGTTTTAAATTGTTAATCGCTATGACAACAGTTCTGTTTTTTTATCAGTCTGAAACCCATGGATGGAATTAGTTCTATAATTTTGAACAGGAAGTGAATGGAACTGTTCTATTATTAAGTCATTTTAGATCATTATTTCGCTTAGCAATGAAAAAAATGACAAAAAATGATTTACGTAGTTTATTGCTAAATACCAGAAATAAAAAAATATCTCCAACAAAGCAGCAAAATCAACAGCCACCTCAACTTCTGAATCTCCTCTACCATCACCAGTATCGTCTACTTGTTTATTCTATATTACATCTTTTCTATGAGTGAACTCTATCTACACTGCAGCAGCAGAACATTAAGGCTCCTCAACCTCTCAATGCCCGATCCTCTTCATTTCCACCAACATCTGGACCCCGGAGAGAACATTTGCTTAACATCTATCAAGCCTATCAAGGTTTGTACATTCAGTAAAACAGGCAGATAATGTTAAAGTACATATGACAGATTTTCATGTTTTTATTATCTGCTTTGGTGACAAGAGACAATTTACACACAAGGAGGCATTTTTTTTTTAAACCTAAACAGTTTAAACCTTCATTTAACAAAATAAATGTGTTCTCGTTTATTTTGATTAGTCTAATAATAATTATTGTACAATCTTGACAAGATTTGGCCCTTGTTAACATTATGGCTGCAGGTAACAGGTAACAGTTATTTAGTTACCTTTACGTATGACCTATCTGCAACCTGTGTCCAACCAGGAAGTATAAACTTCACCAAAATTTAAAATCTAGAAAAAAATAGTAGTAGTATGTTTTAGTGAAATAAACAGTCTAATCATATGTAATTTAAGTCTTTATTTTTTACATTAGAGGTCATAGGTAACTGGAGACCAAGCTATAATACAATACAAGAGAATGAGACACATTCACAAATTTTGATTCACAAACTAATTTAATCAGTAAATGTCCCATTAAAAATCAATTTGTACTCTGTGGTCCTTCCTGGATATTCTCATAAAAAAGGCAAACAAGAAATGGCTAATCCCAACAATTACACAACCATGTAGTGACTGACAAAAACTGTTTAAGACATAAATTGTGGCTGCTGAGAGCAAGATTGCAAACATGAAGGTTGATATATTTTGCAGTAAGAAGTCATTAGATTTTGTTTCCATATTGAGTTACTTTAAGTAACCTTCACATAATATGACTGATAAAGTTTGAATTTCAGGAGAATCAGCAGTAATCACTAATACCATATAAACTAAAGCACCAGGGCATTGTTAATATAGCTCAACAAGAACAATGTCAGGTTTCACTTTCCAAGTATGGTAAAAGATTTGGTTACATTTGCTCTATTCTAGGACTAGCCAGCCCCAAACTAAACCACAATTCCAGACACACAAAATAATATAAACTGGACCTAAAGACCTATGAATCAATGACAAGATTTGAATCAGCAAAAAGTACTCCCGTTTTAACTTACTGTGTGTAAATGTTTAGTAGTATGTAATAAATGTATAAATTGGATATTTTTATTTATTGTTAGGTCCATGAGTTCATTGAAATAACTGATTTAATTGCAAACAGGAACATAAAAAAAAGTTAATCCAACAGGCTACGTGCTGGTCGTGTGCTGGCTCCTGGCTTAGTAACAAGCTAGTGAATGAATGTCCATGATTAAAAGGCTACACAAACAAACCATAAACCTGGAGACATATTACCATTAATACAATTATGTGTTTGGAAAATCAATATCACTCTCAAGGTTATATAGGTCTGCTGAACAGTAACACTACAGCATGTACAGCTGCTGGCCACTTACAGTATATCTTTACCATAAGAATTCCTTTGTAGAGATCAGTGCTTCCCAAGTGAGTCAAATGTATTAAGTATGAACCAAATAAGCAAACACTTCATGGTTACCACATTTCAATATTTTGTGTAATTCTTACAAATATACATATTTATTTATATTATAAATATTATAAAATAATGGTAATTTGCAAATACAAATTATTATGGTTATAAGATGCTAAGAACTAAATGTCCCTATGTCTCCAAAAGTTCTAATTATGTAAGTATGTGATTAAAACTTACTAAGCCCTGTAGTTAAAGGTAGTTAAAGGTAGTTAAAATTGTGTAACTTTTCTGCTTTTGTCCATGGAGATGTATTGGTTTACTTGGAATGTTTCACAGTATGGTATTGAACTTATCCATTTCTTGTTGCAAAAAATAAAATAAAAATAATTTAATAAATATTGAAAAACGTGAGGGGAAGATCACCTCTCCACGGATCTGACCTGTAACTAGGCCTGGTAGCGTCACCTGCTTGCCTTGATGGAGATGGATATGTTTAATGTCATACTGTGGAACATTTCAGGCAAAGTGATAACATCTCCATGGTAACAAGCAGATGGTTGATCCTCCATCAGAAAATATACTTAGTGCACCTTTAAGATATCTTCAAACTAAAACATATAAGATTCTTGTAGTAGTTAAGTATTTACCAAATCCAAGCATGTTTAAAATGTGTACTTTATTCATTCTATTAAAAGTCAATGTACCTGATTTTTACTTTCTTAAAAGTGTGAAACACAGAACTAGTTTATTTTAAACTTATTCCTCACTTACCTTATGCATTCTGAGCATCCTAATTACTCACTGCGATTAGTTTATAAACGCTTTTCACAACTTTCAGAGACCAGAGCAGTGTTTTGTTGTCACAGTAACGCTAACAACAACTAACGTGATAACCACACACTTCCTGATTCTCAGACAATAAAATGCTTTATAAATAGATGCAGACAGTACACAGCAGACTTATTTTGACCTCAAGAGCTGCTTATACAATATATTTGTACTGAGGCAAGACACATTTTGCTCAAACACGTGGAAAAAAATTGGGCCCTTTAAATATGTTAAAAATATGCACTTTATACGCAATATTTATTAAATGTGTCTAGAGGGAGCTATAAAAAAAGCTTGGATTGAATGCTGTTTATATAGCTGTTTTTTGAATTGCTTTAGAACAGATAATAAGGATATGTCTTTCTCACCTCTTTCTTCTTGAGAATGACTTTCTTCTGCAGGACTTTGACGGCGTAGAACTTGCCATCGTCCTTGTGCTTGGCGAGCAGAACCTGCATGGGAAGCCTTGTTTGTTTACTCAAGCCATATTGTGTAAACAGAGAAACAATGCCACCATGTTAACAGAATGCTGATACAGCCTTTAAAATCAAAAGTGATAAGAGATTTCATGACACAAACATTGGACATACAACAGGAGGAGAAATACATAGATGGTTCTAGATAATAGAACAAATACTTGTCTCTGATTGGTTAAAGAGCTGTAGCTTTTATCCCATACTTGAAATGCAAATCTAGGTACCTTGCAGCATCTTACCTTAAATATAATTTTCTTTACAATTATATGTAGATTTGATTTTCCCTATATTCAGTTGGCTCTTTACAATTAAAATTTGTCTATATATTGAACTTCATGAGTTACTGTTATTGTGAATCAATATAATTTGTCTATGTCAAGAGTCATTACAGGAGCAGGTTAAGTGTTCAGACCCTTTTCCCATAAAGATCTACCCCCATGGAAAGTGATCCAACTTCATAGTTCCACTAAAGGAGGGTTAACCTAGCTAAACTATTACTAATGTTGACTGGTCAGTACTTTCTGGAGTGGGCGGGGAAATGACAGAAACTCAGCGCCAAAAAATTAAATAAAGCAAAGTATTACAATCAAAGGCAACAAGGTGGTAATTTTTTCCCCATGCAAACGTCACAATTTGACAGACAAATGTTAACGTCATTTATGTGGTGGTTAGCCAGATGGTGATTGCCCCTGATGTAAAACCTCACTGTTTAACTTGTAACTGAAGCAGTTCCTTGACCATCCTCAAGTTCACTTTGAACAGTGTTCCAGGAAGACACTATGACCGCAATATTTTGGCTTTCCAGATTTGTTAGAAGCCAACATACAACAGCTGCAGCAACATCAAATGTGTCAGTAGATTTTTTTATACAGTCCATTTCCCCCTTGAGATGAACAGAATTAGACAGCACAGAAGCTAGCATAGGTTTGTATGTGAGTGGTGTTTTCTGGTTAAATAGTGACTGTGATGCCAAAATAAGTGAAGTAGCCTGTGTGGTGGTGGAGTTAATGATTCATGACCACTGAACATTCAGAGCAGACAGACTGGACTGTATAGAACTCTGTCTGAACCTGGGCCAAGTCACCACCCTCCCATATCAGTAAGGCTAGGCTCTTCTCATACAAGGGAAACCTTTCAATCACATTTAAAGTTACTGTATGAATGAAATACATAATACATTTTTCTATTTTAAAAAATATGATTTTAAAGAAGACATATTGTGCTTGAGCCTTCTTATAATCTAGGACACCCATGGATCATTATGTTATAATTTGCACATTTTAAATTGGAATATTAATCTAATCTATTATCTAAAACGACTTAATAAAAGAAACAAGTCCGCTGACTTCTGCGTTAGAAAACTGCGGTGCCCAATGGGAGCTGATGTCGTTGTAAACGTCATCACAACAAGTTGTCGACCCCTATGGATAGCTGCACATCACTCTAGCAAGCAGTGGATTTTTTTTCATTTGTACATAAAACTGGAGAACAACGTAAGTACAGAGCAGTGGGTGTGTACCAGTGGAGCTGAAAGCAGGGTTGATCGGCAATATGGCGTCTTGAAAATAAGCGATTAAAGATTGCTCAAACATGCACAAATCACTCCAAATACAACTTTTAGAGGGTAAAAAACAAGGGGAAACAACATTAACATGGTTAAAAACTCTGAAAAGTCGATTTTGCTGAATAGGTCTGCTTTAAGATGTTTTATTCATATAGCATGTACCTGAACTATTTATAGTTCATTGTAAAATTAGGAGAGGAAAATGTTAGATAATTAATAAATACACAAGTGTGAGTTACCTTTCCAAAGGTCCCTTTTCCGATGACGGTCAGGAAGTCAAAGTCAGTGGGTCTTGCACTAAAACAGTAAATACGTATGCTTATCAGAAGTGAGAGTTAAGCTTTGTGAACAAAATGTTCACTTGCTGCCTATTAGATATTAGATGTTAGATTAGATCATTCCCTCTAATAAGAGAATGGTAAATTGGTCAAATGGTTACATTTTTCCACCTTCAAGGCACTCAAAGCGCTTTACATCAAGGACCCACTCACCCATTCACACACACATTCATACACCAGTGTACGCAAACACGGGGGGAAAGGTGGGTGTCTTGCCCAAGGACCCAACGACACCATTCACCTATGGGAGCTGGAATCGCACCACTAACCTATGGGTCAATGGATCTGACCACACTACCAATGATGTTTATGTCAAGAGTGGGATTCGAACCGTCAACCTTCGGATCAGTGAACAAATGTTCTGCCAACTGAGATACTGTTATAAAAAGAAAATATCCAATCCAAATCAACAAGGTCGACCAAAGTGCTTAACACACAAATCAGAACCAAGGCAATGCATGGTAAAAACAATATGTGTCATCCAAGCGTAAGTCCAAGCTCCTGTCCGTGATAGCTAGTGCAGCAACGATTACTCGCAATAATTGTGACAAATTGACTATTAAAATAACTGTTGATCATTTTGTTCATTGTTATAGAAATAATTGTTTTAACCTGGCTCCTGCCAGATTGAAATATGTAGCACTCTGAACTGAGTGCTACACATGAAACAATCTGGAATGGCTCTCACTGAGAGCGACCTGGAAAAGGCGGAACGTCATGATGAATATTTGAATCTGATTGGTTGAAGCATCACAACAGCAGAACAAGCCAAAAAATCTAACTTTGGTTAAATCCAGTTGACAAAAAAGCACCATCTTTCCTGTCCACAAATGCACAAAGCGCTTACCTTCTGCACATTTTTCACAAACAAAGTAGCCTGCATTTTCACAAAAAAAAAGGTTGAAGTACATTGCCATTGTTTTGGTTCACTTGTGTGCTTCGTCTTTGACTTCCACTCAGACCTCAATGCTGCGCTGTGATTGGTCAGCTGGCGAGTGAGTTCACAAACTCAGAAGTGAGAACCCGTGTTGCTGTGCAAGGTTATAATTGTTTGACTAATCAACTAATCGAAAAATAATTGCTGACTTGTTGATTGCTAAAACAATCATGAGCTGCAGCCCTAATGATAACCAAATACAGCAAGCTACCTTTCATATAAATGCACTCTCTCTCCCTGCTTTCTTCCTTCATTTTCAGCTATGTATCACATACCTCCTCCACCCCAGCAGCAGAACCACTTCCAGTCTCTATATCTTCACCAGTATCTACATAATGACATATTTTCCCTAACAAAGTGCCTTAGTTTGCCAGATCAACAGTGAGTAGTGATAAAAAACTTGTCTTGCATAGTTAGCATATCAGACAGCTGATCAAATATTACACGGAGAGCATGCAGAAATGTGCTGTATACTGACTGTGGATTGGCTGAAGGGCCCAGGTTGACCTCATCGTGCTCAGAGGAAGGGGAGGACCGCATCTGAACAACAACAAAAACATAAAAAAATCTCTATTGAATATCTAATGATATAAATATCTCTATAAATTAACCAGTGTATGAAACAATGAAAGGCTTAACTTACATTAGAGTAAGCCATAGCTACGTCCAGTGGAGTCCACACATCAGCATTTCACAGACCTGGGAGAGGGGACAGAAGGGGAAATAAATTAATTACTACAACTAATAAATTACTCCTTTTGTCTACCCCCTGTCTCTTGACTATCAATCAATTGAAGTTATTCAAATAAATGTACTGTCACTTTCCTATTTCTTCTGGCCATTTCACAGCAGCAGAACCATCAACCTCATCAGCCTCTCCGTCTCCTTTACCATCACTTGGATCAAGTCACCAGGTGATATATTTCCTCAGTCTTTCCATTAAGCTCATCACTAAGCACCAAAGTTTCTACAAGAACACTATTTGTTACTTTACACATTTGTACCAGTTAAAATTTCAGCCAAATAATTTGTGACAGATGAAAGCCTCATTTCCATATAAAACACATAAAAAAGTGCAATATTAACAAAAAAAAAACCCAATAAAATACTGTATTGTAAATGCTTAAATGTTTTTAAACTAAATCCTTCAACAAATTATATCGAAATCCAAAATAGCATATTCATTCTTGTAAGTAAGATGGCAAAGACTGCAATTATTTAAGTAATAAAATGTCTTGCTTTGAGAACTAAATATAGCTCCACATGGTCATGGTCTTATTCTGTGTAGAAGCTGCTAACACTGCACTTCCTTTTTTCAGTCTTCTCTCAAATGTTAAGACTACAGGACATGCTTTTAAGAAGGGCTACTATAATTAGCCCAAGCCAGTAACAAAGTAACTGGCGAGGGGTAATGTTCCTGGTCAGTTTCTTATAGTTTTTTTCCCCAAACAGATGCATTTTTGACCCCCTGAACATTGACGAAAAGTCTCACATGGGGGTATAGTAACGACCAGCCCGACAAAAAATTTTATAAAATGGGCATCACGACAATGCCCGACGCGTACCAATTCAACAGCGCAACCACAAATTGGACCCCATTGGGAGTGGGAACAGGCAAATTGTGGAGTAGGCTCATGAGATTCAGAACAATGATGGAGCTCCATGAGACAAGCCTGAAGTTAAATTGAAGCACTGTCCTATGATGAACAGGAAGTCGGCCATATTGGATTGAAATTCTGTTGTCACTTTTTCTGCCTTTGGTATGAAACCATCAAGTCCTTGGTTTTTGGTCCAAACGAGCTCAAATTTACAAAAGTTATCAATTTTTCTGGGATACTCCTTATGGTTTTTGTGTAGCATGCTGGTGAAAAACACCTTCATTTCCAATTTCTTTAATGACTTCTCACAGCCACAAGCATTGGCCTAGAGACTTCAAATTTCAGTCACTAATGCATCCTCCTGGCTCGAATATAATGGACTATTGAGCATATGTAAAGTGTACACTATAGCGCCCCCTACCATAGACATGAAATGTCAACATTATTTGATTTGTACAAAACTTGGGGATTAAAATCTATGCATGAGAAGATGCAAAAAATTCCATTATGGATATGGGGCATTTTTCACAGTTGGCCAGCAGGGGCGCAAAGACTCCTTACCCAAACATGCATAGTCTGAGTGTGTTGAAATTTGAATCACTTATACATTGGCTGCCACTGATTACATTGATATATCAAACACAATGCTAGAGCGACACCTATAGGAACGCACAAAGATTACAATGGGAAGAAAAAAATTACTTTTACATTAATTGGTGAAACTTTG
>KN481106.1:11913-24953 GCA_000787095.1 Periophthalmodon schlosseri
GCCCCCTAGCCTATACATAAAACATCAACATTATCTGATTTTTACAAAACTTGGGGATTCAATTCTATACATGGGGAGAAGAAAAAATATTTATTATGAACTAGGACATTTTTCATGGTTGGCCAGCAGTGGCGCAAAAAATTAAAAATCTTTCACGCAAATGCTTAGTCCGACCAGGCTGAAATTTGAGTCATTCATACACTGGCTGACACCGATTAAATTTATAATTAACACTTAATGCTCAGTGCTACAGTGCCATCAATAGGACTGGGGAGAAAAAAAATGACAAAAATTGTCAAAATTTTGCTGAAAATTCCTTTATGTGCCCCTGATCATGAAACATAATTAGACTCAAATGCTCAAATGTTTTCAGTTTTTTGCTCTAGGGTCATCTGAACTGCGATTTCTAGTGAATGGCGGTGTGACTCAAAACTGCAAAGTGCAAAGTGATTGAAAATTAACACAGATCACAATTCAGGGGCGGGCGCAATTCAAAGGTGGTCACTCAGCAGAGACAATTGTGATACAGGGGCTATTGCGATGGGGCTGTCGCGATGCAGGGGCTGTCGCGATGCAGGGGCTGTCGCAACTCCCTGGCATTCACATGGGAGGAGCATGCGCATGGGGGCGAGGGCTATCATCGCCGCTTGCAGCTTTAATTCAATATTTTTCCCATATCGCTCAGACACAATCCACAATAATCATAAAATCTCTCAGAATGCATGTCCTGTTTTTTGCAGTTCCATGTTGGTGAGCCACATAGGCGCTGGGTGGACTGTTTATAGGTGCTGTGCTGTAGTGGTCTAAACATGTGGAAGCACAACATGTCCACTGCCATGTGACCACAAAAAGCTCTGAGTCCCGCCTGATGCCATAACGGTGCGGGCCAGCTGGATGGGCCGGGTTGTCAATGAAGGTGACTGTATCAGAGCAAGAGCGTTTACATTGCAAATATTGTCGTGTCATTGTCACCTGTGCGGAAACATGGGGGTGAGAAGTGCAATGAGAAGTGCCCAATGTATCTGACTCTGTGGAAACTATTCAATGATGAGACAGGAGATTCTGAGTATTGTGGTTTGGGATTCTATAGTTTTAATTTGTTTGACTACAGGGTTACTAGTACTCCCGTTTGGTTAAAATGCATAGAACAAGTTAGACTACTACATATAAACATATTTTACATAATTATATTTCATTCCATAACTGTTACCGTACAACAATAATGTTAATGTGATAGAAATTTTAGCGTTGATTACATAAGTAGCAATATTCCGTTTTAGAACTCAACGCTACTTCCTGTACTTTTCTTCTTAACTTTTTTTCCCACAAACTGCCACTTAAGCTATAATAAATATTTACCACAAGCACTATCCCACCAAACCAAGTCATAAATAGAAAAACATGAAAAGCTGTCATATGCACTTCAAGCATTTTTGATACAACCACAACTCACCAGTCCCTATGCACTATGAAATAAAATATATGCAACATTACAAGGGGCAACAAAACAATGCATTTCAAATTGAAGATTCTACATTTCAATTAGAAAAGTGTGGGTATATGAAAACGTTATCCCTGCGTCATATTGTACAGCTAGCAAATATATAGTAAATGTGCCACAAAAGCACATTAGCCTAAAAATAGAAATAGCTGCATGATGATAATTTTCTACTCAGATTAATTAGTAATTGCTATACAATGTTTTATTTGACCTAACAAAGTGCATATTCTAAGCAGAGTTTTCACTGAACTTCTACATGAATAAATGCCACAGACTTCTCATTGAAGTAATATGAGTATTATATTATTTAAGCAAGTTACTTTTCATCTTCAACCTCAAATTACGTTTAAATCTATTCTCTTACTTAACTTATGGACAATCTACACTTTTTTGTAATTTACCAAACATTCAAGTACGATTATTAGTTTTGAAAATATACATTTGTTATAACTACAAACAGGTTGAACTTTTGATATTTGATATAAGAGCACGACCATGTGACTGTGTGCTATTCACTGTAACAAACTGATAATGAGATAATGAAGGAAGACATGAAAACCCTGCTAATAATAGAGCCTTCCACATGATCACAGTTACAGAAGCCTATTGTTTATCAAATATCAGCTCAATACACCACAATACAAGCTAAGTTTTCTATTGAAAAATCCATTATATGTTTTAAATGCAAAGCTAAATTAGTTTAGTTTAAAATGTAAATGTTTGTTTGCAAATGTATTCCAGTGGAATACATTTGTATACAATACATACATTTTGAATACATATATCTTGTAATTTTGATCATGGTGTCAATAACAGCATTGAGTAGTAGTATATTTTACTATACTAGTAGTAACTGTAAAAAGCTTTCTTATATAACACTTCATATTACTATACAGAGAGAAAAAGTACAACCATATATAAATGGCAGCTAATTGCCAAGTGAATAACAAGATTCACACGGCTAAGTAATGAACAGGTAACTACAGTGTCAGATTGTTAGGTCACCAAGTGCATATTCTAATGTAATGTGTATTAAAGCTGTGTTAGCCAACTTTTCTCTTGTAAATATCACTGCATATTGTAACAGCAGCCTTAGAGTTGCACAATATATTGAAATCAAATCGAAATCACAATTTGAGTTGGCAAAATTATCAATTCACAGTTAGATAATAGAATGTCCACTGTAAATATATCCTCTCCTTTTTACAGAAATATCTTGTTGAACCTGTAGTTCAGGCCTCTACAAACATGTTCAGAAATGGATGGGAATCTTGTATTAGTCCATAAATTCAGATTTCAGTCTTCCCTCAAATGTTAATGCTCCTAGAGTTTTTACAATGTGTACTCTGAACAGAATCCTACTTTTTAAACGTATATTGCAAATCGAATCACAATGCTTACTTCTAAAAAAAAAAATATCCAAAAGGTCCATAAGATCAAATATCTTGCTTTATGTAATTATAAAATCTGCCTTCAAAATAAGCTTATAGTAAACTCAATAGGTAAACTTCACCCCCCAATGTACCACAAACTCGAATATGAATGCTGTTTAATTCAACAACAGACTGCGGAGCATTTAAACTCTCACTTATAAATACATAGATGGATTAACCACAACACAGGGCCTGGGATTAGACAATTCAGTTGTCAATTCAGACAATTCTTTTGAATAAATA
This sequence comes from Periophthalmodon schlosseri, assembly GCA_000787095.1. NCBI lineage: Eukaryota > Metazoa > Chordata > Actinopteri > Gobiiformes > Gobiidae > Periophthalmodon > Periophthalmodon schlosseri. Next base: position 15,091 of record KN481106.1, read on the forward strand.
TGTAGAAAGGTCAGAGTCCATATCAGTGCCATCAATAGCAATAAAAGACAAACAACACCATAAAAATGCACTCATAGGCAAATGAACCATCACATGAACAAACAGTAGCTTTAAGCAACGTAAACAAATTCTACAAACCAATATACGTACAAATGTCTGTGCCTCGTCCAAACTAGATAATCTTAGAGGAGGGATAGCAAAATAACTGGACACTAATTTTGTTATATTAACTTTCAAAAGGACATCTAATCTACCCAATGATAACTGCATGGTTGTCAACAAAGATAAGACATGATGACATTGTGGAGCAAATGTACACTGGCAGGAAATGGGGAAACTAATACTGAAATAGAAAATTTACTTTTGATCAATATATGATACATTTGAATTGTTTGACATGGCAAATCATGAATTCCACAATTATTCATGTAATATAATGCAGAGAAGTAAATGTCCTTGTATCTCCATGGAAGGGCTGCAAGATTAATCACAACTGAATCGAAATCACAATTTGAATGGATGCAATTAGCAAATTGCAAAGGCTGCAAGTATATCCAAAATTAGATGTCTTATTATTATTGCTCTGAAATGTGATTCTTGCATTAGTTTGTCAGTTCATATTTCAGTTTTTTTTCTGTCAGTTCTTCTGGATGTGATTAAAATGTGAACTTTGAACAGAATCCTATAATGAAAACATAAATCACAAATCTAATCACAATCACAATGCTTATCAGAAAAATCACAATTAGATATTTTTCCCAAATCACTGAGCCCTACTCCATGGGGTCTTATTCTGTATAAAAGCCCTGTAGTTTAGACCTCTACAAACATGTTCTGAAATGCATGGGATTCTTGGATTAGTTAAGCAGCTCATATTTAAGTCTGGCTAAAGAGTTCACAAACCTAAAAACTGTTGCATTATTTGTAAGATAAATATTGTTTCCAAAATTCTACCCTATAATATAGTCCCCATTTTACACCTCTAAGGACATCTAATCTACAAAATAACCAGATAGTTGGGAGCAAGTTCACAAGTTACGATATTGTTGTGCAACACATGCCAAAACACAACAGAAAAAAATATAAGAAATTACAATTAAATTAATAAACTGCAATCATTTAGGAATATCATATGACCAGAATTCCCAGGAAGAAGAGATAGTGTATGTAAATGGCACTTTCCTGGTTATATAAACAATCTTTAAACGTCCTCTACATAGGCAGATATACACATATATCTCTTTGGGCTCTTGTTGTGTATAAAACTTACAAGATATTAGGGATGTCAGAAGTATTAAAAATCAGATACTAATAGATACTAAAACTAAAATCAAAACTAAACTAAAAAGTCACATTCACAGGACAGAAATGAATCTTTCCTGAATAGCTTTAGAATGATCTTGAGCTGTATTAGAATAAGTACAAGACACATAAACTATTATACGCCCATGGACCACTATGGAACCTACCTGCATGACTGAGGGATTACACAAATATAAGGCCACATGGTAATATAAAACAAAGTACTGTGATTTAAGGTTGAAAACGACACTCTCTTTAGACAATAATCTTTTTTTATTATCATTGTAGTATTGGAATCAGTATTAAGTGTCGAGTCTCTTCTTTAGAATCAAATCTAGTTTGAAATTTTAGTATTGTGACAACACTATAAGATATAGTTATAAGTAATCTCTGAAATACTTTGGTACAAGTTCTAAATGTATACTGTACTCTAAGTCAGAAAGAAAAAGTCATTAGATAACTTAAAAAATCATTATTTTCAGGTCAACAATATATTAAAATACTGAATAATATAAAATGTGTATGGAGCAATATAATGGGATAAGCTAAGCAGGCAGTAGCAGCACTATAGCATTTTTGGGGTCCAGTCTCACCTGTGGGTTGTGTGGGCAGAGTGGCTCCGTCAGGTCCAGCAGTCTGCAGCTGACTCTGGGATCAGCGTGTCTTTAAAGTCCCGAGTGCCAAAGGAAGGTCGTCCACAACAAAGTGAATCATTGATGAGGAGTAGTGAGGCACGGAGAGGGGAGGGGCCACACACGAGAGGGCGGCCGCTGTCCCCTCCGCAATAAAAGGCCTAACACAAACACAGTGTATAAGGGCCGGACAAAAGGCGCAGGCTGGAGAGATATACAAGCAAAGACAATACTGGGAAATGTAATGGCTAAGGGCATTTTGAACAGGGGTGGATGAGAAAAATGTATATGCTGCAAAAGTAGTACTTTAGATGTACTTATTGATCATAGAATACTTCACTTGTTTCAATGTATTTGTAAGTAAATGCTTAAAAAAACATTACTGAATCAGAGAACATATCTTGCAGGTGCAATATGTAACTTCTCTGGTGAGACTCCGCCACCTGCTTATCTTCATATAGATATTGATTTACCTAGAATATTCCACAATATGGCATTCAACTAACATAATGCTGTGGAACATTCAAGGCAAAGCGATATCTCTATGGAGACAAGCAAGTGGCGGACCACCACCGAAAAAGTTACATAGTGCACCTGTAAGTCAAAAATTGTAGCACCAAGTAAATTAAAAAGTGTTTCCCATAATCTCTCCAATCAAAATCACACTTATATGATTATAACATACTGTAGTAATGTTATAATCATATAAAATTAACTCATTAAAACAGGCCTGCTTAAATATAAAATACAGGTAATAAGTGTTCATAATCCACAATTGTATAATATTTTGATTTGAATTGCTTAATTGTTATGACCACGAAGGATGGTTGCCATAGCTTGAAATCCATGAATACTAGCATATTCTGAATTCTTATCATAAATTGATCTGGGCATTTATACAATACTATATTATTTTAAGTAGTCTATGTTTTGCAATTCACAATTCTACAAATTTAGGTTTAAATTTATATCAAATGGCTTCCCACTATTTAAGTTGTGTTTTTGATGACCTAAAGCCAGCGTTGTAAGTAGATGATGTTAATGCGGTGCTCTTATTGTGAAGGACCCAGAGCAGCAGTGAAAGTGGAGCCAGCTCAGGTTGGCTGAGGACTGCTGCAGGTATCAGCCACAGGTGGATCCAAGGACAGAGAGAGGTTAGACGTTCTTTGCGCAGGAAGCTGGGAGGGACCTATGGTCACATAGGAAACAGGTTCACAAGCAATAACACGATCAGTTTGGAGATATGATTTGTACTCCGCCGACCCGGCACTCATTAAGGATGCCACTGACGCACTACTTGTCTCTGTGTTATTGTGGCTTTGCTCTGTACTTGTCACTAAGCAGACAAAGTCAACACACAGTGGAAGAGCTGACGCACTTCATCGCCATGCTTTGCACAGCCTTACGATACTAATAGGCCCTTCGCTGCCTTCTGGCGCTCGTAATATAGACCCTTTAAAATAAAAATTCTGATAAATCGGCAATTCAGATCTTTCAGAGTTAAATTGGTAATCTGCTGTATTTATCATTATAATGCCATAGGTGCAGTACAGGAGAATCTTCTCCATTTTGTAAGTTGTATAGGTCCTGTAGGTGAGGGGCTTAGTGGACAGAGTAAAGGGAAGCCTGTCACCAGCAACACTGAGCTGTTGTAACAATACTGTGAATGTGGCAATGTGATACAAGCACACACAGTTTATAGTCAATACGCCATCACACATCATTTTAAACTGCAAAGACTAAGAGAGCTAAGGACAGGCCAGGGCTAATGCTAATGCCGCTATCTCATCAGTGGCACAGCTGGTAGAACGCTCACTCTAACAAGAAGGTTGGCATTGCCATACCAGCTCCAGTCAGTGCATGGTGATTTGCCCTAACATTTATATCACAAAATGAACGAAAGAATTGTCAGTATAATATATACAATATAACTGAAGTTAGACAAATGCTTGTTAACTGTGGCTTTTAATTATTATTGAGATAAATAATGCACAATTATCAATTTTCTTTCTAATTGTAAAGAAACAAGAGTCTGTCACTGGACAAGACAATTTTTGTTTTATTACTTGAGATGGCGTTGATGATTGTAGACACACATTACTTGAACACGCTCACGCACATACGAGTCCCACCAGAGAGACACACCACAAAGAAGCCCTTTAACAATCTGGAATAAATAACATCTCATTTCTTTACATGTAAACTGCTAAGAGCTCTTTTTACACTGTTCATATAGAAAAGCAGTCAGGAATCTGTGTCTGGCTCACACTTGTGCTAAGATACCAGTGCAACATGTCTGTACTTGTAAATATTCAACAAACAAAACAAAAAAAGCACATCCCATGCGATTTTCTTGTTACACTTCCTTTTCAGACACACAGCAAGTTTGGGTTAAGAATCAAAGTAGCTTATTTGACACAGGCTCATTCAGAACTAGCTTCATCTGTACAGTACTTCAGTTTTAGCTTGTTTATTGCACATTTCAAGAAGCCACTCAAAGCTTATCAAACCCACCAACCAGGATCTTTCAATTCTAAATAGTAATGCCCAGTAGTTTGTATAATATATGAATACATCTTTTTGAAGAAAGCTCAACAATTTGGAGAAGCAGACAGGAATGTACGCATACTACCTTAAAGAGGAATTACAGCACTTTCAGGTGGTCAAGTGATTCCGGTGCTGTTGTAATCTTTAATTTAAAGTAATCCACATTTTGTCCTCCTTTGGGTTAGTCCTTGCTTAGCTTTTTTTTTTTTTTTTTTTTTTTTTTTTAAACTTCTATAGCAACTGTGTAGTCCAGTTTTAGACCTGCTTGGTACCACCAAATATTTTCTTTGGTGGTACTTGGAGTGAACAGTTGGCTGTAGACAGAGCCATTAATAGTTATTTTGTTTTAAAAGCCTTGCAGTGTAAGTTGCTAGGATCTAGTTGGTAGTTGAATATCATAATGCTGTTGTGTCCTAGGGCAAGACACTTCACCCTTTGGGGAGTACTGTCACATACAACACTTTGGGTCATCGCTCCTGTGTGCTACTCCAAACAAATACTCAATGTAATTTTTCAGAGTCTTTTACAAAACACTGCACTATTCATTTGATAGCACAGATTGTACTGTATATGCTAGATTTAAAGGAGACATATTATGCAAAATCAACTTTTATTAGCTATTAATCATGTTGTAATGGTGTACCCTCATCATTAGCTTACACAGCATTGTATTTTTGTGTGAGTCATGCATGTTTGAGTAATCCTGTATTGTTCTGCATTTGAAGCTTGAGTGCTCTGTTTTCACCTACCCCATATCTCCGCCCACATCCCTGTTTCTGTTGAATCTGGGTTACACATGTAGGGTTTCACATTGCCATTTTTGTCCAATAAAAATGGCATTCAAGTTAATGAAAATCCACAGTAAAATGCTACAGTAAAATGGCATTAATGTAGAGATGGGGCCTATTACATCTGCTGTTTTTCAGTGGTCCCATCTCTATTATTAAGCCATTTTAGATCAATATTGCGATTTACAATGAACATAATGATGTAAAATGAGGAACTACACAGGTTATGGCTCATTACTAAGTATGTGAAAAAGCATAACATGTCTTCTTTAACTTCTCGACTACAGCTGTAAGAGTTTCACACTGACAACTCAGTCTAAACATCTCATTAGTGTAACTTAACAATAATGTGCTCCTGTTCTTGAGTATACACTGACCTGTTCTGATCCTACACAAAGTCCTGGAAGAGTTCAGCTTCACTTACTCCAAGCTCTGATTGTAAGGGAAGCATCTATCCTCTCTGCAAAGGAAAATATTGTCAATTATAGTTGTGGCTGAGTCAATCCCTCAATAGTTCTTGTTCATAATCGGCATATTAAATGTTAGATCACTGCTCTACTCAGTGACTCAAATGTGAAGAAAGTTCTTAAAGACTTTTTTAAGACATTAAATAGCACCTTAAAATAATGGTAGAAGTTTGCTAGCTCCTTTTTAATAGGTAGTTGCTTTTTAACCTGATCAATTTATTTTAAGTATCCTTGTCAAATCACTGTTTTGTCAAGCCCTTTTGGCACATTGAATACAAGAGAATTTCAGTGTGTCACATGTGGCAATTTCCCTCTCTTTCCTAGGATATGCTTCTATCCTCTACCTGAGCTCCTCTGTGCTCTGCTCCTCTGACCCTCCCTCCCCCTCTCTCTCTCCTCTCTGATGGGCATAGGACACCAAACACATGAAGCACAGCGGGCGTTCCCTGCCACAGAATGACTTGGCACACGATGAGAGTGATGGGAAGGCCGTTCACTTGAGGCCGTCGTCTGTGCTCTTCAACATGAGGATGGCATTGGAGATCTTCAAAGCAGGGCCCAGTTTGATGCTCATGATCTTCACGATGTCCATCTGAGTCAGCAGCAGGAAGGCCTCGCCATCAATCATCTGAGGACAAGGGTCAGAGGTCAGGGGTTAGACTCAGGAAGCCCACAGTTTGCACATTTACCAGCTTAGCTAAAAATAGCCACAGTATGTATACAGTCAAGTAGGCAAAACAAACAAGCAATTGATTGAGAATAAAGAAAGATATTTTAAAGGATGCTAACAGCACTGCCAACCTCAGTATTATGCTCTATTCCATTGGTTGATGTGCTCACCTCTTCTTTGAAGAGACGTGCCTGCTCCTCACAGCCGATGAGGTTTTGGACAAACATGAAGACCTGCAGCACAGCACAGTGTGATTAGTGCTAATGACACACAGTGGTAAATACCGTACAGTATAAGTAAGCTGACCTCGTCCACGGTCCACGCTGCCACCTGGCTGGCATCAATGCCCTGCACCCCAGGCAGCAGCTTACAGTGCTGCTCCCAGCACAGAGACAGTGAGCGGTCAGACTGGCCACTCAGAGCCGACATGAAGAGAGAGGGGTACACGTCTTCAGCTGACAAACCTGCAAGCAGGGAAAAAACTTGTAGGTCTCATATGTTACAACATTTAAGAGAACATTGTAATAGCTGTGCTTCTGTACCTTCACAGAAGGATGCTTTTAGATTCTATGTCACCTCTAAGACTATTTATTACCTTGATAGTCTCTTTGCTGGTTCTTCCTGTATTTTGGAGGACGTCCAATCCTGTAAAAGACACAAGTTTTCACAAGTTTTCTCACCACATATCTTCCCTCTTGTAACACAGCTGTACTGTTGAAGCTGTACTGTTGAAATCAGTCATTGTTTTACCTGCCACGATAGTGTGTTTTCTTGGTCCTTTGGCCAAAGAAGAGGTTTCTTTTGCCCTCTGAGTCTGACAGGTCTGCCTTGAGTCGCCCCTGGTTACGCTCAGCCAATGGGCAGCCGGAAATACAGTGATGTGCCGTAAATCGACCAGTCACATGCCCTGAGCCATCACAGCCAGGAGTGGGACACTTCCTGTTGCCATATATGGAATACAAGGTATTGTTATAAAGATGATTAGTCATATGTTTGAGTTGAGTAGTACCAATAAGTCTGACCTGTTGTGGAAGCTATATTTGCTGTTTCTTGCGTGGCCCATGGGTTTGCAGGGGACAGAGGAGGGATACGTGGACTGGCCCGTCACTGGAGGCTCTCTCACTCCTCAGAACAGCACACATAGCACACTGTAGATAAACTTAGCCGGGTTAGTAAACTCTAGTAAGGTTGCTATAGTTACCATGTGCTTGTGGAGTTTTGGAGTCTCGAGGAGGCACTTTGAGCGGGTGCCCGGTCGCCTCACACCAGCCAGCCGGGTGGATGTCCGGGTTATCTGAGTCCATCCACTCATCATACACATGACTCCAGCCATCGTAATGGATCTGCCCAACACAAACACATTCACTTAGTACACTGCACAAAAAAGAAACTCAAGGCATTCTATTATGGATTTCACATACCTATAACTGACTTATTAAAGTGGACATATTATTTATTCTGGCTATATTAAAATACTTTTGAACCTTTGATTTGGTCATTTAACTTTAAATTTTAATTAAAACTTATGTATTATTATTATTATTATTAAATTCCGTTGATAAGAATGGTATTCTTTTGTAACACTTTCTCTTTTACTTTCTATTGAATACTTGAATAGGATCAGTTGTCTTTTAATGTCATCTGCCAATTATGAATATGTATAAAAGGTTAGCAGCATGGTTATTCTCAACAAAATGATAAATACTTTACTTTAATTACTTTAATTATCAGTTAGAGTCTGGTGAAGGTAAGTGAGATTTCATAACAACAGGAGTAACTTCCTAGATTCAGTGATTAATAAGGTTAAAACAAGTGCTGACCTCCTTTAAGCTAAAACCTACTTTGATGCGGTGGGTGTCGACCTCCTCCACTGTGGCCACTCGTATCAGCCCTGGACTCCTCCTATCCACGGCCTCTAACTTCATGTGAGTCTGAAAACTGTGAGGAGGGCGCTGCAGGGACAGCACAGGCTACATTATTGTTTACACTAAAAATGCAAGCAAAATGCATATTACATTTTGCAGTAGTGACAAACCATTTTAAAAGCTTCAGGGGCCACAGCTCTTGCTCCAGTCTCCTCCAGATACCGTGACCAGGAGAAGAGGCTCTGGTCTGGGTAATCTAAAGAACCATGCCACAAATGTGACAATTATTACATCCACTCACTTATCAACAACCTTTTGTAATAACATGAATAAAATGTATTATCAGGGTATATATTAGGATCTATGGTAAAATGTGACCTTGCGGTGGGGTTAAGGGGAGGTTCCTCTCCTGGCACCAGCCAATGGGATGAATGTATGGGCTACTGGAGTCACACCTATAAGAAACAAGCACCAAAGAAAGACAGAAATATTTCATGACTGGATTCAGATAATAAAAACTAAACATTTAGATTAAATTTTTTATTCTGTTGGGGTTTCACTTTTTCTAAGTAAGAAAAAGTAATGTCAATGAATTAAAAACACAACAAGAAGCAATTTGTCTTTTGATTTGAAAGGTTGGGCTAGATGTTGGAGGCCCTCTGCTGGCAACACTATAGTGAGAGCTTTTTTTGTCCACAATACATCTAAATAGAACCCCTATCAACATTAGAAACGCAACACATATAACCAGCTCATTGACAACCAGTCCTGTGAGCACTGACTAAACCTGCTCTCGCTGCCCCCTGCTGGCCTCTTACCCTCTACCTTCTAACATAAGAGACGGTATTTTACCTGGACTGTTTTACTTTATAACTAGTTCATAAATCTATTTTTAGTGATATTGGCTTAAGCTTTGAAATGGGACTTGCCCATCATTGTTCATTAATATACACTGCCCCTAAAACAAACAAACAAACAAACAAACAAACAAACCATCTTGGGAGTGGATCTGGCTGATTTAGAATACTAGCAGACAGTTTAAGCACAGTCTGATGAATGAAATTAATATCTGCAGAAGAACAAACTGGATTATTAAAACAAGAATAATACATCAAGATAAAACCTGACCAGTAGTCATAGGTGTCGTCCCAGTTGTCAAAGTGCACCAGGAAGCGTTGGTCCACCACATCAGTGACAGTGGCCACACAGATAAGAGACGGGTTCATGCGATCCACTGCCTCCAGCTTCATGCCCACCTCGAAGCCACAGTTCATATCAGTCTGAACACAAACAGGAAACAGTCATATAGGGTTTCTATGCAAATGTGGTGATATTTGATATATTACAGCCATAAATACCCGGCCAGAACTTGCAAAGAGTTCTTTTGGAGCGACTTGTGCTTTAGTCATCTTCAAGTAGTTGGCCCAGGTAAACTCTTCTTCTTTACAGCCTGCAATATGACTCACATGTCATAGAGATTCTGAATATATATGTTCAGATGACCTGGATGGTGCTGGGGCATAACGTTATGCTACTATTCAAATATTTGTGGTTTAAATGACTGGAGAAATGTGTGTATTGCTTACACTCTT